>SJYX01010690.1:0-12172 GCA_006410675.1 Oreotragus oreotragus
TTTTTTTTTTTTTGGTGTGAGTTCCAGAAGGTCTTGTAGGTCTTCATAGAAGCACATTACTGATTATAACAGATATATGGAAGTTTTAGTAACAAGAAACCTCACACCAAGTGCATAGCTGGACTTTCCCTGGCTGTCCCAGGCTATGTGTACCTGGGTGCAAATTCATTTGGGGTAGACCAGTGGCCACAATGTTTTCAGGGGAACTTTGTTTTCCTTTTGCTCTGCTCACTGACAAGGCATTCTTCTCTACAGTCCCCTGGTGTGGAAGGGAAGTAAGGGAATGCTTATCAGTTTGCTCTTAACCTAGGGGTATAGCTTTTTGCAGTCCTGACAGTGTGGGATGGGTCTCCTAACTGATTCTCCTACTTATACAGGCCTTACTGGGTCTTAACCTTGGTCCTCTGGCAGAGGAGTTCTTAGTAATAGAAAAGCCTTCATGGCAAAGTGGACCAATTTGGAACTCTCATTTTTACTGCTCTGATTAATAGCTTTCATATAAAAACTGGTCACTGAGTTCCCCAATACCTTTTCAGGTACTCAGTGCTTTTAAGATAATTTTCAAAAACATATTTTCTGCAGCACTTTTCTTTTTTTTCCACCAGGAGGATTGGTCCAGACAATCTGGTCTACCATTATAGGAAATAGGAAGCAAATCTGCTTTTCCACTGTCATTTCTCAGGCTTCCCCCAGGGGACTTAAAAATTATAGGTATTGGTGAGACATAATTTATACAAATGATCTGATCAGGGAGAAGAGGTCTAGAATCTACATAAATATTTTCAAGAGACACTCGTTCATATATGGCAACATTCAAGAACACATTTTGTAAAATGTAAATCTCAGTGCTAACATAATAACATCACTAGCAAAAGGACTTAGACATCACTTTCCTCTCACTAATGCTTAAATTGTTTTTTGAAGATCGGACCCAAAGACGGCATCAGAGGGAAGGCTTCTACTTCCGTTATGTGGGCCTATGGTTCCTAATATAAAATGATGGCATCTGAAGTTCTTAGCTCCAATGTGCTAAATGTAAAAGTATTTTTGGGAACACTGGAATAGCTGAAAGAAGTGATCAAGCAAAAGAGATAAACTGAAAAAATCCTTTTAATTAGTAAAAAACTGGGTGAAAAAAACTATGCGTCTATGAACTTGATGCCTTTAATCTCTTTTAGTTAGGTTCAAATAAGTATTTTGGACATGCAGATCTCTTTCTTTTGAAGATATCTCTTTGGCACTAGATTTCTGATATATATTGCCAAAGTACAGACAAAGGTAAAACTATCAACATTTATCAAAAAATAGCAAATTATAACATTAGTAACAGAAATAGATTTTACCAAAATATACAGTAATCCCTGACTCCTCTCAGTTAAAAACATGTCTGAAAACTGCCTGATTTTAACCTGCTTTCAAAGCTTAAACTTTCTAACAGGCACACATTTTTAAAGACCTGGCAAGGTAAAGAACGAAGCTTCTGTCTCCCTTCTAATAGTGAAACACTTTAAATACCTGGAGTGACAGTGAATCCTGGCATCTGAGTTTTTCACTGGTGGTGGAGTGGAATGGGGTTGGTGAGAGCATGTGGAGGGGCAAAGAGAGGGTACATTAAAAAAAAATGCAATTCTAAAAGGCTGGAAACAGCATACAGGCGTAGAGGGCTCTGCTAAGAGATCACGATGTGACTATGACCCGACTCAGCCACCCTCTAGACCTTCATCTCCTTCTGTGTGAAACAAAGACCTGACTCTATAAATAGGAGCTCACTTGGGGCTGACAACTGAGAATTCTCGGCAGACTCATTTGAACTGCGTTTGGCTAATAGAGCAAAGAATATATTAAACAGGTTTTACCCTATAAAACAGCAAAATATAAAGGTGAAAAATGGCTTGCCAGGCTTCGTTTATATGAGAAACCAAAACAACACAACACAGACATACCATTCCTGAAGTTCTGGAGAAGGAATGAGACCTGCCGTTCCATTTTTGGAGTTTTCCAGTTTACCCTGCCACCAATTGTGATCGTCCTTGCTAATAATCTGGATAATGTCACCAACTCTGAATCGAATGCCAGCTTCTTTGCAGGGGATGAGGTCATCCTTAGCTGGATCATATTCAAATTGTGCTCTTACATAGATCTATAAAACAGGAGTTTGTAAGAAAAAACGCCATGGTGATATGAAAGAAAACAGTCAGCTCTGACTGAATAACCATGGACTAACACTACAATACGAACAGGACATTAGATGGTGAACACAAATATGATGCATGGAAATACAACACAAAAAACTGCTACCACTAGAACAATGTACTGTTTTTGATGTGTACAGTTACAAATCTCTGCTTTTTTTATTTGGATAGAACACTTAAGATATTTGTTCAATAAAGACTTAATTTCTGCTTTTACTATAACAGAATAGGCTTAAAATTATAGTGAAATATGCTTACCATTTGAAAATCTACATATATGTAATTGATATTATGGGTAAGTTATCATGATCACGTGGCAGGCTTTAAGCCATAACCACAAGCACTCAGGGAAGGTTTTAACCCTGAAGCAGCATGATACGAAACTAGCAAGAACTCAGTGTTGGTAACGTGCTATAAAATGCCTTCATGACAACTGGCAGTGTGTCTACACACTGCTGGTAAACTTAACTAATTCAAACATTTTAAAAAAGCATTTAAAGGTAGTTTAATTTTGCAAATAGCATTTCTACTTTATATTCGCATTTTACTCTTCTTCGAGAAGAAAAATGAATTTAAGTCCTACATTTGCCAATGTAACACTTAAAATCTGCACAGAGCTTCAGGAGATGGATAGTTCAAGGCTCTGAGTTTTATAATATGTAAATGTAACTAGTAAATATAAAAGTAAAAATGTAACTAGTAAATATAAAACAGATTAGCATACAAGGGGTTATCACATGGCACCATTTTATGAATTACTGGATTTCTAAATAATGTAAAACAAGGTGCTAGATATTCAGTATTGCATCATTTGAGTGATTTCTATCAGGTGCTAGTTTATGCAAATCTTAACTCCCAATTTGATTACTTTTAAGAGCACATTTCAAGAAAAATTCCATAAAATTTCTATCTTGAAATTACATTTGAATATTAATATTAAAGTCACTGTAAAACCAACCTGAAGGGTTTGGAGCTATTGTGTTATTACTGTTTGTTTCTTTTCAGAAATCCAGCCTATAAAAATTATAAGTCTCTGCATTTGCACCTAAAATTTATACTCAAAGTGCCGGCAAATAAAAGTTGCTTGTCTCAGGCAGCACTTCACTTTTCATGTTTGATTAGGATGTAAAGCCAGGATTTTTCTGTTGTTGTTTTTTCCCCACTGTATATGGCTTTTAGAAATACACATGCAGATACAAATTAAGAAAAAAACCTTCAAACATCAGATAATTATTGCTTAAAAATGTTCATTGGCATGTACATTTTAGTTATTCTTAGAATTTGAAGAATTTTGTAGCCTTTAAAAATTTATTTCCACCCCAGAGGCAGGCCCATAAGATCCCCAAAGGCTGAATTCTTAACCATCGACACAAAATGATCAGGTTGAAATTACAATAACCATCACAGCTACAAAGACGTTAGGGAAAAAGTCCTTATAGAGAATTAGTCATGTGTAATGTGTTAAAATGAAATGGTACAAGCTCTCAATGCTCAAATGTTATGGTCCAAAATGCAGACATTATGGGATGGAAAGGGTTAATAAAGGATTGGCTATTAGCAGCTCAGTTTAGAGAAGTTTCTATAGAGGATATCTATTCACCTGTCGTCCTTTTGGTTGGGTAGTTGATGGCAAGTCCTGTAGAATAAAGCCAACCCAGGAGAAAAATTTTCATTTACTTTTCAAAGAGTACAAGGTAATTTGTGTGTTCTGTTACATTATGGTTAAAAAATGAGCTAGATTTAAGTTGTAAAGAGATAATATACATTATTCCATTTCTCAGAAATGTTGAGTTATCAAAAAAGAAAAATCAAACCCAGGCCATTTAGCAGCAAGCTGAAGAAAGCAGGTAAATTTAAGCAGAGAGAAATGTGTTCTTAAGAAACAACTCAGCATCTTCAACACAAAAGCCACTGCAAGTGAAACAGCCTATTTAAAAAATCCCCCCAAAATTCAAAAGAGCTGTAGCCCTTTTCAACTTAGTCACTGCAACCATTTAAGATTTTGCAAAATTCAATGGTTGTATGGATTCTTCACCATCTTAGAGTTGTTGAATGTTAACTGTTATAAATGAATTCCTTCAGTAGCCTATTTTGAAGTTGCAAATAAAAGTTACAGGAAATTTTCTAACATTTCTCTTACTTATATCATTCCATCTGAGGTATCTCAAATCACTTATAAATTATCTCAAATTATTTACAAATTTACCTCATAAAAATGATATATTTTTAAAGGGCAAGTTAATAGGAAAAGAGTGATACTGCTGTATCATTAAAACTCTCATTTTTAACAGCAATATCAGCAACTTAAGAGTTATTTTATTATTTCAAAATATTTCAAAAATTCACACACCTGCACCTATAAGTGCTCCCATTTGCTTACATAAATTAAAAACCATTCTTTTTACTTTCCAAAATGGATAGTTCTGAAAAAAAGTAAAATTCCAAGTTCAAGTCAAAATATAAAGTACTTTGTGTTAAAGATGTGATAATAGCGTGGCTTAAGTGCAGTTTGAAGCCAGTTCCTTTTGCTTTTCATATCCAGGCAAGGCTTATAATTCACAGAAGTAATGTGCACGTACCACAATAACAGAGGGCACACCAATTCGTAAACTTAGATAGCGGAAACTAAACATGTTGCTGATATCACTCAGAATAGACAACTACAAAGCCCGAGAATACCCAAATTCCTACTCTGCAAAATTCTTACATTTCTTTATCTTTTTCAAGTGAAAAAAAAATGTTGAGAAATTTCAACAAATTTCTATTTAAATCCTCTGCATAACTTTGAGCAAAGTCATAGACAGTAGCTGGGTGACACAGAAATATTTTGAGAATGACCAAAGCAGTCTTGAACTACATTTCTTCAAATTTAACTAATGAAAGGTATTTTCAATGAGAAGAAGAAGATTTTCCAGGAGTAAACTGCATTGTAGCTGTAGTAGCCTTGTATATTGGCAGAAGACAATATTTCCACTGAACACATGTAACTAGAACACTCATGGCAGGTGGCACCAACAAAATTGTCACACTTTGCTGTGTGGAGCTAGAGTTCTTACCGAAACAGAATTGTTAGTGCTGCTATGACCATTAGCTGGGGACTGTCTGGAAGTGGAGGGGGAATCTCTCTGAAATAAGACACAAGGTTCATTAACACAGAACACCAGCAGAGAAACAAGAGATATTCACATTAACAGTTACAACCACAGTCTGACAACCATTTCCTTTGAGGTTTTAGCTGTAAAGGTGCCATACTGACTTACTTGCATGATTTCAGAGAAGCATGAAAAAAATGTTTGTGCAGTCTGAAGATTCACATGTTATAAGTGATGACCGTGTCATTCACTAATCATTTCTTTCCTGTCTCGAACATTCTATAACCTTTGCTTTTTTAAAATGAGAACCCGAAGGGTGACTTGATATTAAAATCCTATCAACTACTATAAAGTGACAAAGATTACTATAACATTGTGCTAAAGATCCCAACTGCATATCTTTTTAAATTGAAAATTAGGTGTTAAAAGTATTTAATAATCTTTAGGTACCTCAGTATCAAAAATTACTGAGTGACACAATTTGAAGTGAAGTGAAGTCACTCTGTCGTGCCCGATTCTTTGTGACCCCATGGACAGTAGCCTGCACCAGGCTCCTCTGTCCATGGAATTTTCTAGGCAAGAGTACTGGAGTGAGTTGCCATTTCCTTCTCCAGGGAATCTTCCCGACCCAGGGATCAAACCCAGGTCTCCCGCATTGTAGACAGACGCTTTACTGTCTGAGCCACCAGGGAAGTGAAGTGAACCTTAAAAAAGACTTCTTATGTTGCAATCACCTTAGAATCTTTCTAGGCTAGATATTACTAATAAGGGTAAAAGATAGTTATAGGCCAGAGAAGAAACCTTTATTTTTTTAAGAATATTTTAGCAGATTAATTAGAACAATAATCTTGAGCCTCTACAAATATTACATTTCTGGCAAAGATTCTAGCAGCCACAGCCAACTATACTATAGGACACACTCAAAATCCTTTCCAGGCTCCACTCCCTTGTTGTTCAAGTCAACTATAATGTTAAAACAAGGAGAGGATGAAAGTAAGTATTTAAAATTTTAGTTGAGTTCTTGGAAATCTTTGAAATGTGCTATCCGCTCAAAAGACATTTGCTTTTTCTAGAAGACTTAAAGAAAACTTCTGGAACCTGTTGGCCTTAAATAATGGGATCCCTTAGATGAGGATTCTCAGATGTTAGTGAGCAGAATGTCTAGGTGCCACCCCCAGAGACTCATGTCAGTAGGGCCAGGGTGTGCGGTGGGGGTCCTCGCTTTTACCAATGGCAGGGTGATGCTGAGATAGGTAGCCAGAGAGCCTTTCTTTAGGAAGTATTGTTGTAGCTGGGAAGAATTCAACCACAGGCTTGAACTCTGCCAGAGGACAGGAGAGTCAAAGAGATTGGTGGGGGAGGTACCTTTATTCCTACTATTCAGAGGTTGAGAAGGTAAGAGGGGGCTCTTTTTACTCAAGAGCATAGCATTTATGTGTCCTACTGGTCCTACCTCAAAACCAGTTCAATCACTCAAAAATAAGAGAAACTTATATTAATAACTAACACTATCTTCTGGCTAGTGAGCCAAAAAGACAAAAACCAATTGCATCTACTAAATTTTTTTCCAAGATATGAAACAATATGAGGACCACTTATGATTTTTAGAATATCAGAATGCTTGACATAAAAGATGCATGTGACAATTTTTCTGAAATAGCAAGGTTTGTGTACTAGGTAACAAATTTCAAAACTGTGAATCCTGGAACAGAAGCAGTTCTGTATTTTGTTTTGAAATATAACTGAAGTTCCATAAAAAGCCACCAAGAGGAGCTCAAGACTTGATATAACAGAAACCTCACTTGTCATGGCTCACTAAAAATATACTTGACGAAACTACAAATTCTTATACATATCTTCAATAGATTTAGGAAAAACAGGAAGCCTCTGATTTTTCTTGTGAAATTTACATCATTACTAGAGACAGGAAGAAACATTATAATTTCTCCCTCAACTTCTCCTAAGTACAAATTCAGTTTTCTAGACAGGTTCCAATAAGTTGCCAGCCAGTATTAAACATTCACTGTACTTTATACTGATGTCACACATACTTGGAAGGTGCACAGGAAAATGCGAGCTTCAGAAAAAAATATTCAAACTGAAGGTGCAATGGCCAAAGGATGCCCTCACTTAGACTGGTTCATATTTCCAAATATAGAAAGAATAATTTTTGAATCTCACTTGCTAACCAACAGCAAACTGAATAATATAGGTTGGGAAAACTACAGTTTCTCAAGGATAAGCCTACTGTAAGAAAGGAACTTGGGGTTTGTATTACTCTAGAACACTTATTTGTTTCCAAGTCAGATAACATTCCAATTTAAACAATTTCACAGAAGGTTGCAAAAACCTCTATTCTACTAATAACATCAGTTATCAATTCCTCATAGGCTTAAAATCCATCTAGAGACCTGTCAGAATTATTTGAATAACTCTATCTTAACAAGAAATAGACCACTTTTCAGATTCTTGGAAAGAAGAACTATCTAATATGATTTCTTAACAAGGGAAGTGAATATACTTCCTGGAAACATTATTGTAATTATCATCTTGCATCCTCCCCCAGAGACTCACTCTTTATTAAACTTCTGTCATTATTTGGAGCTTCTCTCTACGTATTTTGCTTCGCTTCCAGCCTGCAGGAAGTTCAGATGCTGAGGAGAACCCCGTGGAAGAGGGCTGAGTAGGTGGGTGGGACCTACTCTGTTCCGTTATCTTTGTTGTAAAATTGGTGTGCAGTGATCAACAGCACAGGCAGAAACAATTTCCCAGAAGAAGCCAAAACATTCAGCCATCAGCAGACAGTTAGTTAAGAACCCAGAGGAGATGGGGTGTTTCATAGAGCTATTACCTCACAGGATGATGACTGAGTGCGGTAACTTGGCACGATCTTGAAGGTGATACTCCCCCGCATTTCCCGCTGGAGGAAACAGAAAGGAGAGCTCTTTGAACAAACAAATGTTGCACACAACAACGCGTAAGAAACCACTGAAAACGTTTTGGGGGTATTTAGTGCAAGCCAGCCGAGAGCGCAGGGGCCTAAAAATGAAACCGAGTTATAAAAGCAGGAACTGCTCACAGTGACAAAGGAAGCTGCTCCTGGGAACAGCCCTGCAAAGTCAAGGCTGACTGCCCGGTTCACAGAGCAATGGTGCAACAGACCTCTCATGGTGATCTTTTCATAGATGTGGAGACAACTCTAAGTGACATGCCTTTCGAAAGTGAATACAAATTGAAATGGACCACAGAACAAGTAATTATGTAAGAATTATATTTGGGAGGCTATATGATGATGATGTACTCCATAAAATCTGCTTTTTATTTCATAATTTAGGCCTTAGTTTTTTTAAAATTTAATTATTTATTTTAATTGGAGGCTAATTACTTTACAATATTGTATTGGTTCTGTCACACATCAACATGAATCTGCCACGGGCGTACGCGTGTTCCCCATCCTGAAACCCCCTCCCACCTCCCTCCCCGTACCATCCCTCCAGGTCATCCCAGTGCACCAGCCCCAAGCATCCTGTATCGAACCTGGACTGGCGATTCATTTCTTATATGATATTATACATGTTTCAATTAGGCCTTAGTTTTGACTGTCAGTGACTCTGTGGTGCTTATTGTACCTTCAGTAGATATAAATAGCACAGGAGGCTGCTACACTATGGTGAGAAGAAGGTGCAGGACCAGAGGTCTAAACATCTCCCTCTGCTTGCCAGGGCCTGTCATTCTGCAGCCCCCAGCCCGCCCCAATCCAAAGCCTAATTAGAACACCAATTTTGGATATATATGGTAAAAAATGGCCTGGTCTACCATGACTTTCCTTTCCCCTGCTCTATAGAGAAATCCCATATAGCTGGCTATGACTCAGCTACACAGGAAAGAGGTTTCTGACATTGCTGATGTCAGCAGAGTTGAGGTCACTGAGAAACTAGTTCACAAGTATGCACAACTGCAAAGGTTTTCTTTAAACATCTGCTAAGAACCAGGAGACAAAGGACCGAAAGGAGAACGTTCAAGCCCACACTGCTGAAAATGGGCAAAATGTCTCTAAGCTCTGCTGCATGTAAACATTTTTCTAGCTCTCAATTTCTCTGAATGTTGCACAAGACCACACAGATGATAGTACCAGATTACAAAAGAATACCTCTTATTTAATAAGTTCATGAACTGAAAGTCAATTTCAGAAAAAGAGACTTTCATTTACTCACAAGCATTTTTTGCAGCTGTTCCACTGTTTGGTTGGCTACACTGATGCCATTGATTTCTCGAATTTCATCTCCGACATGAAGTGTACCTAAGAGATTACACAAAATTATAAACATGAAATGATATATACTTTTATAATAATAAAATCCAAAGTTAGCAACGTAAGTAATTTTTAAAAATTAAGCTAAATACTGAAGTCTGAGTGAACTCCAGGAGATGGTGATGGACAGGGAGGCCTGGCGTGCTGCAATTCATGGGGTCTCAAAGAGTCGGACACGACTGAGCAATTGAACTGAACTGAACTGAATATTTCAGAACCAGGTATGAGTTAGGCTCATATAGGAAACTCGCCAAAACAGATACACCTAACTTATGGAGGACACAGTTTTGAAAGATGACTGTAAAAATCTGCTTATTTTTTTTAGAGAGTCTGTATATATATAGCTGTTTATGACTTCCAGATGTGGCCTGTCTGGGTTCATATCTCTGCTTCATCATGTACTAGCTTCAAGATCTTGGGTAACTTACTGAAAATTTCCCTGAAAACTCATATTTATAAAATGTCAATGAAAATAGTATCTATCTCATAGGATTGTTATAAGGATTAAATGAGTTTATTAGATGCAGAGGACTTAGAACTGTTCTTGGCGCACAGTGCCGTTTAAGTATTTGCTGTTATCATCATCATTATTATCTACCAGATATGATACAAAGGTTGTTGATTTTTCAAAGAATTGTGGTGATAATATCTATATATCAATAAATTTATATTAGACATACTGTAACTTTTTAATAATGATTTGGTAGGCGTTTCAGGGTTCTGTCACACTTCAACTAGAAAAAGTGAGAAACAATGGTAAATAGTGTTATGTAAATTTTTGCTTTATTTATGAATTGCACAAAAGTTTAGTTATTGACCTGACTTCATTATGAAAAGCTCATGGTATCTTTAAGACGTACACACTGAAATGCAGATAAAGAGCCTTGTATTTGCGTCAAAGTAATCCAGGGGCAGTAGGGCAAATACAGGTGAAATCAGTATGGTCATGAATTAACAATAATTCTACCTGGGTTATGGGTAGGCAGGTGATCATTGCACTACTCTTTTTTCTACTTGAACTCACTGTACTGTTCTCTCTAACCATGTTTGAAAGTTAACATAATAAAACATAAAACAAAAATTTGGGGACTTTTGTCTTCAATATGGTGGATTAGGCACTCACAAACTCTCTTACAACTATATCCTATGTACGGCTTACCCCTTGAAGTGTTACTGGTCTCACAAAATGAATGTGAATCTCCAAGGATACTTCCCATTTCCATCCCCACTCTCCCTTCCACAGATAAGAACCCAGTGAGCTGGATCCAGAGTGGTGGCAAAATCAAGATGGAATGAAACCAGTGGGAGGGGTAGATGCCATTGCCACACTGCCTGCTGGCTGCCTTCTGAGCCTTGGGCCAATAGCAAGTTAGAGAAGCTAAGCCCAGGATTCTTCAGGGAGCCAAGATCCAGTTCAGTGGCACTCTGTGGCAGCTGGTAAAACACAGAACAGACCATTTTTGGAGGAAAGTATTCCCAGTTTAGGCTCCCACGACTTCTACTAATTTGAGCAAGCAATAAGCTTATAATCAAAGATCACCAAACATACAATAAGGCAAACTATTATGTGAGTCATCAGAAAGAGAAGAAATAGATTTAGATCCTCAAGGGGGATAGATGCTGGAATGGTCAGATATAGACTACAGGAATACCTTGTTTTCTTGTGCTTTGCTTTACTATGCCTCAAAGATAACCACATTTTTTATAGATTGAAGGTTTGTGGCAACCCTATGCTGAGCAAGTTTATCTGTGCCATTTTTCCAACAGTGTTTGCTCACTTCCTGTCTCTGTATCACACTTTGGTAATTCTCACAATATTTCAAACTTTTTCATCATTATTATATTCGTTATGGTGATCTGTGATGAGTGATCTCTGCTGTTTTGGGAGTGTTATGAACCGTGCTTATATAAGATGGCAAACAACTGATTGTTGAAATTGCAGCAAAGGATTTAGAATATTACATAAACTTACTTAATAAAGCAGTGGCAGGGTTTGAGAGGATTTACTCCTGTTTTGAATGAGGTTCTACCATGGGTAAAATGCTATTAAGCAGCAGTGCATGCTACAAAGAAACCATTTGTGAAAGGAAGAGTCGATCAATGAGGCAAACTTCATTGTTGTCTTATTTTAAGAAACTGCCACAGCCACCTCAGCCTTCAGCAACCACCACCCTGACCAATCAGCAGCCATCAACATCTAGACAATACCCTCCACCAGGAGCAAAGAATATGATTTGCTGAGGCTTAGATGATGGTTAGCATTTTTTAGTAATAAAGTAATTTTAAATTAAAGTATGACCCAGAGGGATGGTACGGGGAGGGAGGAGGGAGGGGGGTTCAGGATGAGGAACACGTGTATACCTGTGGTGGATTCATGTTGATGTATGGCAAAACCAATACAATATTGTAAAGTAATAAACTTCCAATTAAAATAAATATATTTACATTAAAAAATAAAAAAATACTACAAAGCTACAAAACAGAAAAAAAAAAGACATAATGCTACTGTACACTTAGTAGATGATAAGTGAAGTGAAGTCGCTCAGTCGTGTCCGACTCTTTGCGATCCCATGGAC
>SJYX01010691.1:5440-136761 GCA_006410675.1 Oreotragus oreotragus
TATAGGAGAAATAAGTATTAACCTTTAAGATTAATCATGTTAACCTTGGGTTAAATAAATTCCTTTCTTGATTGTAATTCACTACACCCTCACCCTATAGGAACTTTATTTGGAGGGTGGCACCTGATTTAAGAAAAAAATCACCCCTGGAAAAATAAGTTTTCTGGTTAACTGAACGGTATCAGAAAAGGCCATAAAATGTCAGCAGGCCTCATGGCCAATAAGATGATGTAAAACCCATAAGACCTTTGTATAATTTTATATGAAACACCTGATTGTGATAAGGGTCAGGTCTGCTGACCCCCACGTGACTCTGTATTCATCCCTATGTATAACAAAAAGGTATATAAACAAATCTGAAAAATAAATCAGATCAGTTTCCGGAAAGACTGATTCCCTCGTGTCGTTCTTTCTTGCTCCCCATTTTTCTGGCTGAATTCCCATCTGGAGCGTGGGTGCCCTCCAAGTCTACTTACTTGCCCTGGCTTTCAAGCCCATGCGAGAAGGAGCCCAAGGAGGGGCACCTTCCAATATTCAAGGGGCGCCGGTGGCCCACCGTAGATGGTGCAAATTCCTTGTCTTGGAATTTTATTGGTATCCCATGTAAACCAAGTTATTCAGCCTCTTTTTCTCTCCTACTATCTTCTGGCCAAATTCCCATTTGGTGCAGGGGTACCCACCAAGCCTGCTAATTTTACCTGGGCTTCTAAGATCGGACCAGGGGGCGCCTCAGTGCCTCCTCTCCTTCGGGAGAACAGGAAGACGCCTGTGGCCTACGTAGGTGGTGATTGGTATTCCATGCAAACCAAGTTATTCAGCCTCTTTTCTCTGCTAATTTTCTAATCCCTCTCTATCTGTAATTAATTAAGTTATTTCCAAGGACTCTGACTCCATCCTCACCTTCGAATCACCCTGGATCCACCGGGGCTGGACCCTGGCAAATACCTACTTGCATTCTCTGAAATATCAGACTATATCTTTCCTTTTTGTCTGTATCTTAACCCTGCTTTCCAGAATGCTGTTTCTCTATCTGACCCTCTGAGTCAATTTCAAAACACAACTCCAACTTCTTCTCTATGGTATCTTCCCTGAAATCCACTCTGGGACCAGCTGACATCTATGATCATGATTGTTTTCCCTTTATTTGTCCCTTCACTGTGACTGATATCACATGTCATTATAATGGCATTGTTTTAATGTCTTTCTTTCCCACAGACTATGAGTGTTTTAAGAGTAAAGGACAGATTTATTTCTTTGTCTCTAGAACTAACCCCCCAAAAGTTTTCTACAAATACACATAATGCTGAAATTTGTAATACTAAAGTGAGGACTGAAATTCAAGATGGGGGATAAGTAAGACACTGACCAATCTTATCCTCCGAGCAAGTTCCTGAGCCAAGGAAAAAAGAAATGACAGGGGAGGGGGCTGTGATGTTAACATAGCTAGGCAAAATGCTGGGAATACTATTGGTTCAATTCGTACTTAACTTTGAATGTTTTTCATATATTGACAATACTAAGCTCCTGTGGTCAAACATGGCCAAACATTTACACACAGTTTCTGAGAAATATTAATAAGCTTAGTTTATTAAATAACAGAGTATAAGCCTATTTCCTAACACACTTGAAAACAATTGTGAGCATCTTTCTCACAGCACAAACACAATACGTTTCTGTCTTTCCTAATTCATACTTTAACTTGTGAATAAGGGCTAAAAATGTAATTGTTCCTTCAAAGTCTATGCTATGAATAAAATTTTGCAAAATCACTTGGCAGCAGTGTTACTAGTACTAGTGTTACTCTCTTTTTAAATCATGCTCAGTTTTTTCATGCTTTTCATCTCTGATAAAATGTTTGCAATAACCCCACAAACTTTTAGTCTTCTGCTTCCAATATAAGTGTTGCTATCAAGAAGATTAAAAATATAGTGGCATATGAAACTGTTTTGTACAAAATCTTCTTTTAAAGGTATGAGCATGTTTTGCATTTCTTCTTTTTTTTCTTTCTTTGTACTCCTTCACCATGTCCAATAAAAAAAAAATCTTTTAATTTATGTCAAAGGCTACTGTTAAGTACATGCCTGAGAGAGAGCAGAAACAGTTGTATTCTGCCTTTTCAAAAGAATGAATAACAAACTGCCTTACTTTTCTCTTTTCCAGGTCATCATCCATCAAACAAGATACACAGAAATAAGGAACTGTAGGTTCAAATATGTCAGTTACCATCTCTTGGTCATAAATCTCAAGCTATGTTTATTATTCTTTAAATGTTTAGAAGTTCAAAAACAAACAGAAATTTTACCACTTTGAACTTGGCTATAATTTTTCTGAATATCATAAATTACACATAGGATAGATTTAGGGTCATAACCCTTAAAAACAAATATCAGAACTATATCTCCTGTTTTGGTAAATAGAGTATAATATAATGGTTAAAAGGACAGGCTCCTTCTAACCTAGGGTCAGATTGAACCTAGGTTCAAGTCCTCCTCATAAGACTTAATTAGTTGAAAGAATGTGAGCAGAATGAAGCATCTGTAAAAGGAGTATAATAACAGTAACTACCTTAAACTGGCCATACGTTTTAAGTGGCAAAATCCGTTTAAGGAACTTTACATACTGCCCAGTACAAATAGAGGATGAACAGATGCCAGCAACTGTTCTCTTTCTGACACAAGTTAAGAGTGTGCCCATCAAGCCAAAAATGGTCCCCACATTATTCTTAAAACCTCAAAGGAAGGAAAGAATTTTCTTCATACCCCACCTTCCATTCTTGCATGTTGATCTTCTCAACCTTATCTCCAAGTTCTCCTCATTTACATAACAGCCAGCACTCACAAGGCCTTGACATATTTGTGTGTGTGATTTCCTTGACACTGATGGGTCATGCCCAGATTTCTAGTAAGAACAGCCAAGTCTGGCATGTTTACTTTGCACAGCATTAACATTTTCATACATATAATTATATTCAGTCTTAAAAACAAGACTTTTGGGGGAAAGCAGTATTAATGTAATTTTCCAGATGAAGGCATTGATCTTTAGGTGCTTGCCTCAGGTCAAACAGCAAGCCAGTAGACTTCTAATAACAGTTCTTGGGCCTAAAGGCATCAAACTTGCCACTATCTTTGAGTTCTTACAATCTCCAGCTTCTTTAGAAATATTACTCAGACTTTTGGAAGAAATTCTGATTTAATCCATGAATCAGTATATAAAATCAACAAACATTTAAGAGTCACCTATTCTGAAGCCTTTAAAGAACATTTCAAGATCTAAATACAATGAAGGTGGCCTCTCTATTTTCAAGAAATTTATACTCTTTCATATCCATGATTCTAACATACATGCAATTTAAAAATCAAATGATAAAAGACTATTATGTATATACCTACATGCATATGTTTATAATATTACAATTATTAAAAACAGCCAAACTTTTGTGACAGTCCTTATATATTAACTTCTTTCTCAACATTATGTTTTGCAATATTTTCATGTAACCTGTTTCACTGAGTGAACACTATTATCATTCCTCTCTATAATTAAAAAAAATCCTGAGGGTTTTATGTACGTTAACAAATTTTCTCATGTTCCTACAGCTAACATGTGCCAAAGTCAAGATTCCAGGATGATACCAGGTTTTTAATACAAACATATAAGATTTAAGTGAAGTCCTTCTAGAATTTAAACCCCTCTTTAGGACTCAGGTCTTCCTGTTTTCATTTGTCTCCACATCTCCTAATAGGATGTAGTACGTTATACGTGTCTCACAAGTACCTGTTGGAAGAATGATGAATAACTATAAACAGATCTCTGATGATTCCATGATGGATTCTGAGAAGACCATAGGAAAATAAACCATGTATGTCACTGAAAATTAAGTTAAATGAAAACAAATTAAGGGATCCAATGTGCACTGAATGAATATAACATGGAAATACTTTTCACATACGTGGCTAACACTCAGATCAACTAAGCTTTGTTAAGTTTACATACTGAATGAGTTAGCCATAATCCTCAATCATCAATCCATGTTTCCTTTCTACAATAAAACCTCTATCTCCTCTATTTACCTAGAAACAACAGAACTATACTATATCAGAGGTAACTAGCTACCTATAGAATATACAGCTAAAGAAGCTGCCTGTGAGAGCTGTGATATCAAAGCCCCCCTTTGATATCGTAACCCCTAACCTTTCTACAGCCTAACAATGCTTGACAGTGACAAAGAGTGAGTTGGTATCACATGTCCACTTGGTGTTTGCAGTGTCCTCGTGAAGAGTTTTGATAAGGAAAGGCTTAAATCATTTTACATGAAACAATCTGGGTTTTGTGTGTGTGTATGTGTGTGTGTACACACCCATTTTGGGTAACTCAAGTAATTGAGCCTGACACAAGTTTGAACAAACTGTCACTGTTAGCAAAAGGCAGCTATTTTATGATTAAATCCTTCTGTTTGGTATGCTGCTCTATCGATGAGTCAGAGGAAGTATACAAAAACACTGAATTTCTGTATCAGGGTTGTTATAGGGTGCCTTTTGCAGGCGGCACTTCAAAAACTGACTGTCAGCCCCCCTGTAACCTGGGGTGATGCAGGAGTCCTGGTGCACTCTGCTGGGGGTAGAGACTGCTGGTGAGGGAGTGNATACAAAAACACTGAATTTCTGTATCAGGGTTGTTATAGGGTGCCTTTTGCAGGCGGCACTTCAAAAACTGACTGTCAGCCCCCCTGTAACCTGGGGTGATGCAGGAGTCCTGGTGCACTCTGCTGCGGGTAGAGACTGCTGGTGAGGGAGTGACTTGCTCTGCAGGGTATGCAGGGATTTGTCATACAAGGCTCTGGTGTTAAAATGCTGAAGGTTCCCTACTGCTGTGACTTCAGTGATTTGCCTCTCTGTGGATGGGGAGGAGCAGGGGTGGATAACGTGGATCTTATTTGAAGACAGAGATCACTCTCCTGTATCCTCAGGCTGAAAAATAAGAGTCTAAGGGGTCTGGATGCTTTCAACCTGCCTCCTTTCTGGGTGGCAATACTGATTCAGGCCTAATGCGGGTAACTCCTGCACTGTGGCGTGAAATACGATGCTGAGATATTTGACAAGCTAAGAGAGCCCAGGCTGATGAGTCTTTGTATCAGCCATTAGGTACAAACACAGCAAGACAGGAGGCAAGGAGACTTGTGCTGAGCCTGGTTCAAAAAGTCCTCCTCAGACTTTTGGTCTTAACATTGTAAGAGGTTATATATGCAGCCGCTGAAAATTTTTAGAAAGTGTCAGTTTGTTAAATGAAAAATTTAAAAATAACCCAATTTGCATTAACTTTTCTCATTGAATAACAACTTGATACTATAACTGGAAACTCAGAAATGGCATGGAAGTCTGTACCTTGATTTCTCTTGAGTCTGAGAGGTGCTGATTGTGGGATTAGGAGAACATCTTTGGGAATTTGTTTCAGTTCTGTTTGTACGTTCTGTTAATGCTTTTCTCCACTGTTAGCTTTTTTTTCCCCTAATGTCAAGGCCTCCGTTTCTTTTCTAAAGAGAACAGGCTAAAAGACTCTCATGCCCACTCAGACATGAGAGGTGAGACAGTGTGTGTAATCAGACAATATGATCAAGTGTGGGGACACTCCTCACAGCTTTTGCTGACTCAAATTTCGATTGCTTTGCATTTCAGTATTCACAAGGAAGGCTGCTACCGTACCGCACACTTCATCCTCCAAGGGTCCTGCTTGGACAAGATTAAATCCAGCTGTTCCATTTGGCAGAGATATGACTGTATCCAAGTGAGCTCTAGCCAGGGTTTCATCCTGCTCTGTGCTTCTCTGGCTGTTTTGCAATTAGCTAACCTAAGAATCTCATCATTCACTTCACAAGCAAGCAGAAGAAACAGTCACTTTCTCTTTTCCTTCTTTTGGCTTGTCAAAGAACCATGACATGAGAAAACACCAAATCTGCATAATATTACACATATATTTTGGCACTTTCCAAGAAAGTTTGAAACTAGCAATGGATTCCATTGCTAGCTCTGTGGCAAAAAGCTTTTCTTTCAGTGGATACCTAAAAGGTGCATGTTCATCAAAATCTTGAGGTGAGCTGGGCATCAGTAAAGCCCTACTGTCTGCTTCTAGGGAGGCGTTTGTCACAGACAACACTACCAGAAACAAAGCTTATGCATGGATCCAGGAACAAGCTGAGCACGGAGAAGCTCCCTATCTGCCTGTGTTGCACTGCAGAATAGCTTTCTGCCTTAGAGCACCAGGGCTCTGCTGCTGCAGGATAAAGCAGATCAGATGCTAATGCTGCTTGTCTGTGTACAGTGTCTCAGAACATGTTCTCAGAGAAGGGAGGCAGCTTTCAGCTCCAAGAAATCAGGCTTTATCGGCTGGGCTACAGAGTGTCATTTAATGAATGTCCTTGCTGAGGGTACAAAGGAGGGAGGGGGATGAGGGGGAACAGAAAGAGAAGCAAAATGATGAGCAAAAACTGAGCTCTCAGACTCAGGACATAGCAACTGCTCATGGTCAGATGAGGTTTTAAAAGTAGGTAGGATAACAGCTGCCCACTGGGCTAAATTCCTTAGGAGGAAAGATGTAGATGCCTTATTCACCCTCTTCATACCCAAGCCATCAGTGACAGTTCAAAGCCCCTCAAACATATATTTGAAAGGATCTGGACTGAACTCTTGAGTGTCTGTGGAGGGATTACAGGGATCAGTCTACTCGAAATTAATGCCCCTAAAGGACCATCTCTCCCAGGATCACATAGATCCCAATTCAGCTATACAAAATCAGAATCTTAGGAGGGAGTCCTATAAGTAACCCCCTCACCCAGACCACCACATCCAGGTGAATATGATACACATTAAGGTTTGAGATCCATTGCCCCAGATTTTCAGGGGCAGCAGGAGATGGGATTTTTCCCATGGCAAACAATAGACTACCCCTCATCTGAATTTTTCCATTCATACCCTGCAGATCTTGTTCTCAATTATCTTCTAGTAGTGTTTTCATGATTCCTGTATCTTGAAATTGCTTGCTTGTATATATGGGGATGTTCTTTTCTCCTGATATGTGTATTACCTTGTGATTTTGATTGTGTATCTAACTATAGAATTAGCCCAAGAGTTTCAGGTTTTTCCTCCCAGTGCCCAGGCTATACTTCACTGGAGATCCTAACAGGAACATCTTTACGGCCTGCCTCAACTATGCACTTTCATTTCTTAAAGCCTAGAAGAGGTTTCAGTACTAAAGAGTACCTCTACCCCGTTACAAAGACATTCTCAAGAATAGTAAGCAATTTAACAGTGCTTATTAAACAAGATTTTTAACTGTCTTTACCTACCCAGTAAATAACCAGTGACATACATTAAAACAGATACACAGATAAAAGAGAAATAGATATTCACTACATCATTATTCATTCTATACTGGCAAAATCTTGGAAGCAACTTAAATGTCAGTTAAATAAATTTTTATATTTCAAATGAAGGAGTGCTATTAATATGAAAATGTCTTTGCCATGTCATATGAAGGACGATTTTTTAAACAGTGTTAAATCTGATCATTCAATTTGGACTTCATAGCTTTATCCCTAAAGTTATCTGTGTCATTACAAAATATGGGTTAGAAAAAAAAGAAAAGAAAAAGAAAAACTAAAAGAAAGAGAAGAAAAGAAGTTCAGAATGGGCTACAAGAGGAAAACAAGTGAATAATAAAAATAAACAAAATTATTAAAAGATAAAACTGGTAGAATATTATTCCAAGGGGTTCATTAAGTAAGTCATAACACAGTCCTGGCCAACGGGGCCCATAATATTCTCACTTAGGTGCAATTCATCAAGGACTCAGTTAAGTTGCTGCTTAGCTGCTGGACTTGGCAAGAGCTCTACAACTGTACTGCCAAAGGCAGTGACATTTTGGAAAAGTAACTCCTTCAAATAAGTAAAAAAGATTTTTTTTTAAAAGCAGTGTGTTGATCCTCACCATGTAAAAGCAGCCTTTTCCCTAGCCAAGCTCTACTGTGATCACTGTTTACTAGGGAACAAACTGGACGAATAACAGAGAAAACTCAAACTAGCAGAATGAATCTTAGACCACAAATTAAGAACTGCAAAAAATAGAACATTCCTTCAGTTTTCTGTATTGCAACTAAATTTCTGTTTCAAGCCCCATTTCTTCCAAACTAGGAATACTCAATCTATTTCATTTTATCTGCCCTTCACAGCTTTTCTCTCTAGATTGACTCTGAATACCAAGGCATGAGGTCTCATCAAGCTGTTAGTTCACCTTGTCATTGTTAAGTCATCCTTTGTGTCCGTCCACAAAGCCCCTTTATATTAACCAGTTTTTCTATTAACTTTGTGCCATTTATAGGTACAAAGGGATCTTCCTGATACTTCTGGGCCCTGCTGAAGCCCTGGAAAAGTTTGCAAGGCTGCCTCAGGCCCCATTTGTCTAGGCATATTACATGGTCATTTCCTTCATTATGAGGTTTTACCACCTTTCCACAAATTCTTCCCTTTCCTGTATTCAATTTTCACTCTGACTTTTCCTTTCAATCCCTTGACTCTGGCCTTGTAACTTAGTCAACATGCATGGAGCAAATGTGGTGTAAGTACAGATTCTAGATGTGCTTGTGCCTCAGGTCTTGTGTCTGTTACACTTGGAAACTTGAGATTATCATGAGAACAATGTGAATAAACCTGAACTAGGCTTCTGGCTCAGCTGGTAAAGAATCCGCCTGCAATGTGGGAGAACTGGGTTCGATCCCTAGGTTGGAAAGATCCGCTAGAGAAGGGAAAGGCTATCCACTTCAGTATTCTGGCCTAGAGAATTCCATGGGCTGTATGGTCCATGGGGTTGCAAAGAGTCAGACACAACTGAGCAACTTACACTTTCACTTCTTCAGGCTTTTGGAGGGGGTTCCCTGTGACTCAGCAGTAAAGAATCCTCCTGTAACTCAGAAGATGTGGGAGACGTGAGTTTGACCCTTGGAGGAGGAAATGGCAACTGCTCCAAGTATTCTCACTGGGAAAATCCCTGGACAGAGGAGCCTGGCAGGCTGCAGTTCATGGGGGTCTCAAAGAGTCAGATACAACTGAGCTTGCACACGTTCAGGCTTCTGGAAGTACGTGTCCCTTTACTATTTATCCCGGGGACTGGTAGGGTCATAGTCTTCTCACTAGGCTTAACTTAAAGCAATAATCATAAAACTGAACTTTGGTGTTTATTGTATTATAGGTATCTATATTAAGCCCATGATTTGGAGAATTCAATACCATTAGAATATCACTTTTCCACAAACTGATTTCTGGTTTTGCTGTTGTTCTGTTGCTTAGTTGTGTCTGACTCTTTGCTTCCCCATGGATTGCAGAATGCCAGGCTTCCCTGTCCTTCACCATCTCCCAGAGCTCCCTCAAACTCATGTTCATTGAGCCAGTGATGCTGTCCAACCATCTTGTCCTCTGTGATCTCTGGAGTCAGTATATTTCTTACCAAAATGCCAGGAATGTTCTATTCAGAAATTTAAAAAATTAAATTATGTATGAAAATTCAAAGGATCTAGAAAGCTAGGATTTACATTGAAAGTGAAAGTGAAGTTGCTCAGTCATGTCCAACAGTTTGTGACCCCATGGACTGTAGCCTACCAGGCTCCTCTGCCCATGGATTTTCCAGGCAATAGTACTGGAGTGGATTGGCATTTCCTTCTCCAGGGGATCTTCCCAACCCAGGGATCGAACCCAGGTCTCCTGCATTGTAGACAGACGCTTTACTGTCTGAGACACCGGGGAAGTGCCTCATTTAAAAACTCATTATTTCAGAGAACATCAGCAAGAGGGCAGAATAGGAGGTTTTGGCTCTCCTGTCCTTGAAATAAACACTGATTTTTTAACAACCAGCATGGATAAGAATAACTTTATAGGAGTCCAGGACTATAGGTGAGAGATCCCAGTACCTCAGAAGGGCAAAAAGTCTGAGAACAGCTGCATTGAAGAAGGTAACAAGAACACTTTCACTTTATGAATATCACCTCTTTCCTAAGGTGGCAGCGTTCAGGCCCTGAAGAGAACCTCTTGGCCCACAGTTTCTCCCAGAGAGGAAAGTAAAGGCCAAGTGTTCTCCTGGCTTCCCCAGACCTGGAGAGAACTATCCAGGAGACCCCCTTCTGACTTTCTCTACCCAGAACACTGAGGTAATTGGCACAGCTGAATAATCTGGGAACAGCCAGGAACAGAGAAAAGAGAGGAGGATCCATAGCTAACAGCACATGGACCATGACCT
Organism: Oreotragus oreotragus; assembly: GCA_006410675.1. Classification (NCBI taxonomy): domain Eukaryota; kingdom Metazoa; phylum Chordata; class Mammalia; order Artiodactyla; family Bovidae; genus Oreotragus; species Oreotragus oreotragus. The sequence goes on from SJYX01010691.1 coordinate 15,719, forward strand.
CAGCCTCAGGTCCTACTCAGTGATCCACTGTCCGCACTAGGAGCCCTGCCCATGAACCCTAGATGACTCTTTAACTACCAGGTACCCCCAGCTATCCAACCTGTGCTCCTAGTACTCTACATACCCTGCATGCTGCTGACCTATCACTCTCCACAGATTGTGTGAAAAGGAATATCTGCAGATGGTGTGTGCCAACCTTCCCAGATGGCATACATGAAGTCCTGTGGAAAACATCAAATAAATATCAATGGACATCTGTCTCAGTTCTAAGGACTTACCTGTAGCTCAGATGGTAAAGTATCTGCCTGCAACAGAGGAGAAGCAGGGTCTGTCTCTGGGTTGAGAAGATTCTCTGGAGAAGGGAATGGCAACCCACTGCAGTATTCTTGCTGCATAATCCCATGGACAGAGGAGCCTGGAGGGCTACAGTCCAGGGGGTCACAAAGAATCGGACACGACTGAGCAACTAACACTACTGCTACTCTCAGCTCTGCCCAGTTGGGAGAATGTGCACAACCTTAATTACTTCAAGATACAACCTTAGGACAAACGAACAGAATTTCTATGCGCCAGCCAGTTCAGGCTAGCTTTGCAGGATTGAAGAAGTCAAACAATCCTAAAAGTTCACCCTCAAGACAAAGCAAGAAGAGTGGAGCAAGTACATCCATAGTAAAGTTCTGAGAGATCAGTATCTCTGGATGGACTAGCTAGTGAAGATCTGCCTCTCCCAAAGCAAGTCAGTAAGGGCTAGAGTGAAACGTGGAGACAAGAAAGCAAGGCTTCAAAGAAGATAAGAATGAAGGAATGAAACAATGCTCCAGTGTCTGACACTGAAGGAGAAAGAAAGACCTACATTTGCCAACCAATGAATCCAAAGTAAAGATCTTAAAGAAGTTTAGTGAATTACAAGAGAATACTAATAGACAACCAAGCAAAATCAGAAAAATAATGCATGGACAAAATCAAAAGTTTAACAAAAAGAGTAGCCATTGAAAAGAACCACAGAGAGCTTGTAGCTGTAGAATAAGACGACTAACAAATTAAAAAGAGGAATTTAACAGCAGACTTGATCGAGAAAGAAGAATTTAATCCAAAACATAAATATTATACAAGAAAGCACAAAACAAGGTTTCATAACCTTGGGTTCAGAAGTAAGTTTTTAGCTATAACACCCAAAACATGGTCTATTAAAAAAAAAAAAAAAAAAGATAAACTGGAGTTACTTAAAAATTTTTAAATATGCTCTTTAAAAACAATTAAAATGAGAAGATAAGCTATAGAGTAGGAGGACAGTTTTGCAGATCATATATTGACTCTTAGCCTTATATCTAGATTATATTTTTTTAAACTGTATTTTAGCTATAATACCCAAAACATGGTCTATTTAAAAAAAAAAAAAAGATAAACTGGAGTTACTTTAAAATTTTTAAATATGCTCTTTAAAAACAATTAAAATGAGAAGATAAGCTATAGAGTAGGAGGACAGTTTTGCAGATCATATATTGACTCTTAGCCTTATATCTAGATTATATTTTTTTAAACTGTATGATAAAATTAAAAACTCCATTTTAAAAATATTGGTATAAGATTTAATTTCACCACATAAGACATTTTACCAAAGATTATATGCAAATGGTTAATAAGAACATGAAGAGAAGCTCAACATCATTAGTCATTAGGAAAATATAAATTAAACTTATAATGAGATACTACTAGCCTGGTGGCTGTTTAATCTTAGCTCACTGTGGTTTTAATTTGCATTTCAAAGGGAATGACAGTACTGTCAGGGAGAGTATGGTGAAAGTAAAACTCTTCAACTGCAAGTGGAAATATACTGCTATTTTGGAAAACAATTTGGCAGTTCTTGGGGGAAAAAAAATAACATATACTTCTGACAACATATGACCCAGCAATTCTACTCTATATGCTTCTTTTCAAAGATATAACGAGATATGTTGGCACAAATGCTTACAGCACCATTATTCATAATTCCCAAAACCTTTAAAAAAGAAAATGTTTTTCAACTAAAAGATAAGTGAAAGTGAAGTGAAGTCGCTCAGTCGTGTCCAACTCTGCAACCCGTGGACGGTAGCCCAACAAGCTCCTCCATCCATGGGATTCTCCAGGCAAGAATACTGTAATGGGTTGCCATTTCCTTCTCCAGGGGATCTTCCTGACCCAGGGATCGAACCCAGGTCTCCCACACTGCAGGCAGACGCTTTAATCACCAGGGAAGCCCCAAAAGATAAGTAACTAAAATTTAATATAGCAATTCAATGGAAATAACAATGAAGAACACTTTTAACAAGCAACACGACTGTATCTTCAAAAATGGTGTGTTAAGTGAAAGAAGCCAGACACAATAAACTATAAAGTTCACAACTCCACTTATATGAAGACTCTTTTTTTTTAAGGCATAATTATAGAAACATAAAGTATATTAATTGTTTTGGGGTCTAGGAGTGGGTAGGGAGCTAACCTCTAATAAGAAGGAACTCTTGTGACGAAAATGTTCAAAAACTAGATTGAAATGATCATTGTACAATGATATAAATTTACTAAAAATAAACTCTCTTTACACTTAAAATGTATAAGTAATCAAGATAAGATAGACACACCTTTAGAAAGATTCAAACTACTAAAATGACCTCAAGGAAATAGAAAATTTGAACAGACCTTTAACAATTAAAGTGCTTGGGTTAGTAAACAAAACTTTTCTGTTCTGAGAAACCCAGATAGTGTCATTGGCAAACCCTACTAAATATTTATAAAATAATTAATGCCAATAATTCACAAACTCTTCCACAGATTCTTCTTAACTTATTCTCTTAGGACAACTATTACTCTGATGTAAATTCCAGGCAAAGATAGCACAAGAAAATAAAGCAGATCAATATCCCTATAATAATTAATTCCATGTGTCAACTTGGCTATGTTACCTAGATATTGGGCCAAATATTATCTCAGTGTTTTTGAGAAAGTACTTTTTAGATGAGATAAACCATTTAAATCTGCACTCTTTGAGTAAACCAAATTGCACTCCATAATGTGGATGTCTATTTAATCAGTTGAAATTCTCCCCTGAAAAGAGGAAATTCTGCCAGCAGACTGCCTTCAGACTGAAATATCAACTCTTCTCTGGGACTCCAGCCTGCTGGCTTACCCTGCAGTGTTTGGATTTGCCAACCTCCACAATCATGTGAGCCAAAGCCTTACATCAATCTCTTTCTCTCTCTCATACATGCACTATCACAATAGAATATAAGAGATAAGATACACATACACACATACAATAGGATATATAGAGAGATACAAATATACAATAGGAGATATACATGTATATATACACACTATAAACATATGAGTATATATGCATATATGTGTGTGTGTGTGTATATATATATATATATATAGAGAGAGAGAGAGAGAGAGAGAGAGAGAGATGGGGGTATATACATATATCTGCATATATATTTATTCTCCAAGTTTCTGGAGAACTTGGACTAACACAATCCCTTATGTAAATAGATGTAAAAATCTGCAACAAGTACTTGTAAAATAGATCCACCTACACATAAAATGATAATATAGTATGATCAAGTAGGATTTATCCTGACAATGTAAGGTATGTTCAATATATGGAGATTAATCAATGTAATATGCCATGTTAATATAATAAAGGAGAAAAGCTGATAGTCTTCTCAATAACATGGAAAAAATTCATTTCACAAAAATCTACAATATTTCATTATAACTATATTCAATACATTAGAAATAGGAGAGAATGTCCTCAACATGATAAAGGACAGCTATGAAAAAATCCATAGCTGACATCATATTTAGTGGTAAAAGATTGACAGCTTTTCCTTTAAGACAAAAATGTCAGCCCTCACCATTTCTATTCAGCACTGTAGTGGGGCATTAGTGGCATATGGAGAGGAATGAAAGAACTAAAACTATCTCTATCCATAGCAGACATAATGTTTTATATTAAAAAATGCTCCAGAATCCACACACAAAAGAAATTGCTATAGGTAATAAGATTAGCAAGCTTATATGATATAAGTTAGATATAGAAATAAAATCAATACACACTAGTAGATTAAAACTCTAAACTTAAAACTAAGAAATTTCACTACACTTTATTCTATTTACAAGACAAGCATACCTCATTTAGTCTGCTTTGCTTTACTGCAACTCACAAATACTGTGTTTTGTTTTTTTTGTTTTTTGTTTTTTTTTGAAGATCAGTGGCAACCCTACATCCAGTAAGTCTATTGGCACCGTGTTTCTTATAGCATTTATTCACTTTGTGTATCTTTGTCACATTTTGCTATTCTCACAATATTTCAGACCTTTTAACTATTATATTTATTATGATGATCTGTGATCAGTGATGTTTGATGTTACTGGTATAATTGTTTTAAGGCACCACAAGCTGATCCCATATATGTTGGTGAACTTAATCGATAACTGTGTGTATGTTCTGACTGTTACATCAATTGGCAGGTACCTCATTGCTCTCCCCTTCCTTAGGAGTCCCTATTATCTATAACACAGAAACATTGAAACTAGGCCAACTAATAATCCAACAATGGCCTCAAAGTTTTCAAGTGAAAGAAAGAGTCGCAAGTCTCTCACTGTAAATCATAAACAAGAAATCCCAACTGGCACAGCGGTAAAGAACCCGTGTGCAACGTAAGAGGCATGTGTTCGATCCCTGGGTCAGGAAGATCCTCTGGAGTAGGAAATGGCAACCCGCTCCAGTATTATTGCCTGGAAAGTTCATGAACAGAGGAGACTGGCAGGCCACAGTCCATGGGGTCTCAAAGAGTCAGACACAACTGAGTACACATGCACAAAGTAACCCAACAATGGCCTCAGAGTGTTCAAGGGAAAGTAAGAGTCACGGATCTCTCACTATAAATCATAAACTAGAAATAAGCCTAGTGAGGAAGGCACATTGAAAGCAGACACAAGCTGAAATCTAAGCCTCTTGTGCCAGGTTAGTCATATTGTAAATGCAAAAAATATATGTATTCTTGAAGAAAATTAAAAGTGCCACTCCAGTGAACACACAAAGCAAGTGAAACAGCCTTTTTGCTAAGATGAAGAAAGCTTCAGTGGTCTGGACAGAAGATCAAACCAGTCACAACATTCCCTTTTGCCAAAGTCTAATCCAGAGCAAGGACTTGACTGTCTTCAATTCAGTGAAGGTTGAGAGACGTGAGGAAACACAGAAAAACAGTTTAAAGCTAACAGATGTTGGTTCATGAGGTATTTTTTTGTTTGTGGGCCACATCACCTGCAAGATCCGATTTCTCCAACCAGGGATCAAACCTGCACCCAATGCCCAACAACAGAATTACATAGTCCCAACCACTGGACTGCCAGGGAATTCCCAATTCATGAGATTTAAGAAAAAAACTAATTTCCATACATAAAAGTGCAAGGTGAAGCAGCAGGTGCTAATGTAGAAGCTACAGCAAGCCACCTGGAAGATCTAGCTAAGAGAATTAATCAAAGTGGCTACATTAAACAAGAGATTCTTAATGCAGATGAAACTGCCTTCTATTAGAAGATGCCATGTAGGACTTTCATAGCTAGAAAGAACAATGTCTACCTGAAAGAGCTTCAGAAGGACAGGCTGATTCAAGAGGGTTAGGAACTAATATAGTTGGTGACTTGCAGTTGAGGCCAATGCTCATTTACCCTTCTGAAAATCCAACAGCCCTTAAGAATCATGCTAAACTGACTTGCCCTGTAGTCTATAAATGGAACAACAAAGCCTGTATGACAGCATATTTGTTTATGACATGGCTTATTGAATGCTCTAAACACATTGTTGAGAAGCGCTGCTCAGAAAAAAAAGATTTCTTTAAAAAACTATACTGCCCTTGGTTACCCAATGCACCTGGTCACCCAAGCACACGGATGGAGCTGTATGACAAGACTAGTATGTTCTTTTTTTTTTTATCTGCTAACACAACATCCATTCTGCAGCCCATGACCATGGTTTACAAACCTTATTCTTTATGAAACATTTTGTAGGGCTAGAGCCACCATAGACAGTGTTTCCTCAGATGGATTTGGGAAAAGTCCATTGAAAACCTTTAGGAAATGATTCACCATTCTAGATGCAAGGTAGAAGAAATGTGTGACTCACAGGGTGAGGTCAAGATATTAACATTAACAAAAGTTTGAAAGAAATTGATTCCAACCCTCAGGGATGACTTTGAGGGGTCTCAAAACTGCGGGGGAGGAAGCAGCTACGTATGTGATGGAGACAGCAAGAGAAGTGGTGTTATAAATGGACCTGAATATGGGGCTGAGTTGCTACAATCTCATGATAAAAATCTTCAAGAATAAAGAGCCACTGCTGGTGGATGAGCAAAAAGAATGGTTTACTGAGACGGAATTTACCCCTGGGGAAGATGCTGTGAAATTGCTGAAATGACCACAAAAACTCTAGGACATAAACTTAGTTTGATAAAGCAGCATAAGGTGTTGAGGGGACTGAGTCCAATTTAGAAAGACATTCTACCCTGGGTAAAACTGCTATAGGATAGCATGCTACAGAGAAATTGTTCATGAAAGAAGACTCAACTGATGCAGCAAATGCCATCGTTGTCTTATTTTAAGAAATGCTACAGCCACTCTCACATTCAGCAACCACTATCATAATCAGTCAGCACCCATCAACACTGAGGAAAGACCTTCCAGCAGCAAAAAGTACTTGCTAAAGACTCAGATGATAGTTAGCAGTCTTTAGCAATAATGTATTTTTTATTAAGGTAGGTAATTTTTAGATGTTATTGCACATTTACTACACTACAGTATAGTGTAAATGTAACATTTGTTTTATTCCCTGAGAATTTTATTTTTAATTATGTGACTCACTTTATTGCAATACATCATTGCACTTATCTGGACTTGGACTTGCAATATCTCTGAGACATGGCTGCAGCATTAAAAATAAAATTCTTAGGAATAAATTCAACAAAAGAAGTAGAGGACATGTATTTGATAGCTACAAAATATTAAAAGAAATTTACAAGATCTAAGTTATATAGAAATATATCATTTTACAGGCCGGAAGACTTAATATTGTTAAGGTGCTGATACTCCCCAAATTGAACTACAATCAAAGACAATTCCTATCAAAATCAAAATTACCTTTTTTTAGAAATGGACAAGATGATCCTGAAATTCATGTAGAGAATAAGAAAATCCAAAATAGCAAAAACAATTGTATAAAAGAACAAATTTGGTGGACTCATACTTTCCAACTGCAACTTATTTCAAGGCTACAGTAACCAAAACAGTATGATACTGGCATAAGGGCAGATATACCAATCAATGATATGGAAATAAGAGCATACAAATTAACCCATATGTTGATGGTCAATTGATTTTCAACAAGAGCATCAAGGCCATTTAATAGGGAAAGAAGTGTCTTTTCAACAAATGATGCAGGGATAAGTGGATATCCATTGGCAAAACAATAAACTTGGACTTGTACTTCATATCAAATTTAAAAATGAACTCTAAATGAATCAAAGCCCTAAACTTAAGTGCTAATTTATACAACAGCTAGGATAAAATACTGTTGTAAATCTTTATGATTTTGGTTTAGGCAACAGATAAAGCAAAACAACAAAAGGGAAAACAGATAAATTAGACTTCATTGAAAAGAAAAAGACATTAGTTTGCCAACAAAGGTCTGTTTAGGCTAGGCTATGGTTTTTCCAGTAGTCATGTATGGATGTGAGAGTTGGACTGTAAAGAAAGCTGAGCACCAAAGAATTAATGCTTTTGAACTGTGATGTTGGAGGAGATATTGAGAGTCCCTTGGACTGCAAGGAGATCCAATCAGTCCATCCTAAAGGAGTTCAGTCCTGGGTGTCCATTGGAAGGACTGATGTTGAAGCTGAAACTCCTCCAATACTTTGGCCACCTGATATGAAGAGCTGACTCATTTGAAAAGACCCTGATGCTGGGAAAGACTGAAAACGGGAGGAGAAGGGGACGACAGAGGATGAGATGGTTGGATGGCATCACTGACTCAATGGACATGAGTTTTAGTAAACTCCGAGAGTTGACAATGGACAGGGAGGCCTGGCATGATGCAGTCCATGGGGCTGCAGAGTCGGACACGACTGAGTGACTGAACTGAACTTAACTGAAAAAGAAAAAAAAAATGTGTGTGTTTTCTAAGAACATTATTAAGTAAATGAAAGGAATTTATAGAATGGGAGAAAGATTTTTTCAAACAATATACCTCAAAAGCATCCAGTATCCAAAATATATGTAGAATGCAAGAATAAAAACGAAAATAAATATAACAATTCAACTTAAAAAACCAGTATTTTTAAACTATCCCAATTAAAAAATAGTCAAAGTACTTGCATAGACCTTCTCCAAAGAAGGTACACAAATGATCAATAAGGAAAAACATGAAAAAGTGCTCAACATCACTAGCTAAGGGAAATGCAAATCAAGCTACAATAAGCTACCACTTTGATGACTATAAGCAAAAAGAAAAAATTCCTCAAAATAACAAATACTGACAAAGATATGTTTTAAAATTGTAATTCTTATATTTTGCTGGTGGGAATGTAAAATGCTACTATGGGAAACAGTTTGGCAATTCCTTAGAAAGGTAAATACAGAATTACCATGTGACCCATCAATTCCAATTCTACACATATATTCAAGAGAAATAAAAATATGTTCACACAAAAACTGGTACACAAACATTCACAGCAGCATTGTTCATAGCATGCTGTCTTGTTTTTTCTCCAATTGCAGTAGTTTTCTCATTTTTTAAATCTACAATTCTTATGCCATTAAAGTCTTTTTAAAATGTGTGAATCAATGAGTTTAACCATAGTCAAAAGGTTGTGCAGTTATCATCACCATCTAAAAACAGAGAGCATGCTATATTGGAAGCTAAGTGATTGGTGGGGAAAAGGAATTTTATTAAGAGACAGTGATCATCTGCATAAAAATGCTGTTTTGAGATTGATTCCATTGTGAACTGAGAATTAACCATTGGATTCAGCAAGGATAGATTTGCTTGATATGACAAGAATGTTTTCAATAAAGCAGTAGCAATGAAAATGAAGAGTTAAGGAGGGAGAGAATGGGAGATAGGAGTTGGAAATGATAGGCAAAATTCTCCCCCAATTTTTTGTTATAATGTTTCGTGGAGATATGAGATTCCAACTGAAGGGACATATCAAGCCTAGAGAGCTGATTTTCCTTATTTATTTACTTACTCATTTAGATTCCAAATTTCGTGGCACGATTGTATACTGATTCACAAAGCTCTGGTAGACATGAAAAAAGTGATGATGCAAGAAATTAGAGGAACAGCAGCACGCAGTCCTTGAGTAAACAAGAAACCAAGGGGCTCAGAGCTTGAGCGTAAGGTCTGGTTAGTGTCAGAAGCAGAGACGGGCCATACCCAGCAATGTGGAAGAACGCTAAGAGTGTGAGCGTAGTTGTACATACATTGGTAGATTTTTTGGCAGAAGACCACATTTCTCATTTTCCATGAATTCTTCACTGAGAATGAGGCGATCTGGTAGAGGATATGAAGTTTGAAGGAAAAAAAAAAAAAGAAACATGTGAATCATTCTGGGAAAAGTGAAAGTGATTCGACCAGGAAAACATAGAAGGGTACTGGGCACTTCTGAGAGGTTTTGACTCCTTCCTTTAAAATTGTTATTGCAAATTTAAATTGAATCCTATCAATAAGATTGTGTTTTCTTTAGACACTGCTTTAAGGGAGCAGGAATAGAGTAGGGAGAGAGCTGGGTTTAAGACTCATTGGACTTTTGTGAGATTGTTGGTGGGAATAGGTTCAGTAGGAATTAAAAGCAAGGAACTAAAATAATGAACCATGGAAACTAAGCAGTGTAAGAGAGGAAGTGGTAGGATAAATGGATTAGAATTCCAAAAGGAGTCAAGCTGTGGCCATGGATAGAATGTAACACATGAGCATAAAAAATAAGACACAGCAGTCAGAGGATTTGAAACAGATTTGGAAGAGATGACATAACTATAACTGATAATTACTAAGCAATAATTTAGAACTGGATGGCTGAGGCACAGTGGTAAAATCTGAGAGCCCAGGGCTCAAAAGAAAAATAGTGAGCTTGGGTAGGTTGGTAGATGAGCATAGTAAGGAGAGGTAGTAGGTAGTTAAATGTGATGTCAAGTCACAAAAGAACAGGGATGTTCCTCAGACACCCCTGTTTGAGGGAGAAAGGTCTGGAAACGACAATAATCCAGATGCTATCTTAGTCCCAGTCTAATTTCTGGAACTTGTGTAAGGATTGTGGGAGTGCAAAAAACAACAGCGACTTCATGAGATGCAGGTGAAGCAATGGATTCAGGAGAGAAGCATCAACCTATCCACAACAAACAGAGACAGACCAATAACTGAAGAAAATAAAGAGATGGGGAATTTTCATGATGACGGATTATTAGACTTGGTGTGATTTGAGAGATACTCATTTAGATTCCAAATTTCGTGGCACGATTGTATACTGATTCACAAAGCTCTGGTAGACATGAAAAAAGTGATGATGCAAGAAATTAGAGGAACAGCAGCACGCAGTCCTTGAGTAAACAAGAAACCAAGGGGCTCAGAGCTTGAGCGTAAGGTCTGGTTAGTGTCAGAAGCAGAGACGGGCCATACCCAGCAATGTGGAAGAACGCTAAGAGTGTGAGCGTAGTTGTACATACATTGGTAGATTTTTTGGCAGAAGACCACATTTCTCATTTTCCATGAATTCTTCACTGAGAATGAGGCGATCTGGTAGAGGATATGAAGTTTGAAGGAAAAAAAAAAAAAGAAACATGTGAATCATTCTGGGAAAAGTGAAAGTGATTCGACCAGGAAAACATAGAAGGGTACTGGGCACTTCTGAGAGGTTTTGACTCCTTCCTTTAAAATTGTTATTGCAAATTTAAATTGAATCCTATCAATAAGATTGTGTTTTCTTTAGACACTGCTTTAAGGGAGCAGGAATAGAGTAGGGAGAGAGCTGGGTTTAAGACTCATTGGACTTTTGTGAGATTGTTGGTGGGAATAGGTTCAGTAGGAATTAAAAGCAAGGAACTAAAATAATGAACCATGGAAACTAAGCAGTGTAAGAGAGGAAGTGGTAGGATAAATGGATTAGAATTCCAAAAGGAGTCAAGCTGTGGCCATGGATAGAATGTAACACATGAGCATAAAAAATAAGACACAGCAGTCAGAGGATTTGAAACAGATTTGGAAGAGATGACATAACTATAACTGATAATTACTAAGCAATAATTTAGAACTGGATGGCTGAGGCACAGTGGTAAAATCTGAGAGCCCAGGGCTCAAAAGAAAAATAGTGAGCTTGGGTAGGTTGGTAGATGAGCATAGTAAGGAGAGGTAGTAGGTAGTTAAATGTGATGTCAAGTCACAAAAGAACAGGGATGTTCCTCAGACACCCCTGTTTGAGGGAGAAAGGTCTGGAAACGACAATAATCCAGATGCTATCTTAGTCCCAGTCTAATTTCTGGAACTTGTGTAAGGATTGTGGGAGTGCAAAAAACAACAGCGACTTCATGAGATGCAGGTGAAGCAATGGATTCAGGAGAGAAGCATCAACCTATCCACAACAAACAGAGACAGACCAATAACTGAAGAAAATAAAGAGATGGGGAATTTTCATGATGACGGATTATTAGACTTGGTGTGATTTGAGAGATTGGGGTGGGGGGAATGAAGACAAGCATGGAACTGAATAAAATTGGAGGAATATGTACTTAGAATGAGAAAAAAAATCTATGTAGGGATAAAACAGAGAATTTTAAATCTCTAATGATGACAGAGACAAACAAGGAGAGTAAAAAATGGTTCTTTCCAAATGGTTCTAATGGTACTCTCTTCTTGAGACTGACTGATAAATCATCGTCCATATGACAGTGCATGGATGGGTGATTTACCCAGAAAGAGAAGAGCTACAGAAACACCTTCTTTCTTACTACATGGTATATTACAGCCAAAAGAACATATGGAGTTCCAAGGTTCTGTTTAAATTCAGAATCTATTATTTTTCAATAAATTGTACTATATTGAACCTTCAAAAATGAGTCTGTAGCCATCATAATTATAAAACTGGTCTCAATTTTGTAGGACAGCTCTGAGTATTGATGATCTTAATCAGCAGTTCCTTCATTGGAAAAGACTAAGTTTACTTCAACATTTTTTGATGAGTCTATGCACATTGCATTTGGATAATGCAAAAGGAACCAACTGGGCATGTGCAGATTTCAACAGTATCTCTGTGCTTAGGGTAGTCTATGAAATTTAAACAGGACCTAGGTAATTGGGCTGTGAAGTCCTAACATCTCTACCTCTCCAACCCAACACATTCATTTTCAAATGTCAATGTTAATACTTTTCCACCTGAACTTGCTAAAATGGTGCAGGAGGATTATAGCCTTATCAATAAAGTCAGAATGAAAAGAAGGTACCGCAAGATTTAATTTTCAGATCCCATGAATTTCTATTGATTTGGGAGTACACAGCCAAGAGTAGTGAGAAAGTAATCTGCAATTTGTATCGAGGATGCCTATTTCAACAGTCTTTGTATTCCAAAGCTGTTACACTGCAAAAAAAAAAAAAAAAGTAACCCCGTTGATGGGAAAACTCATGAGAATCTTCCTAGATATCATACTTTTAAAAGTCAGTTTTAAATGTGAGAATAAGAAGTAGTGATAACCCAGTAAAGTTATGAATGTATATACTTAAAAAAAATTGTAAGTGAAGCTGTGAATAGGGGAAAAAGATCACATTCCAAAAGACCTTTACAAGAAAATTTACACAAGGGAAGGAGGTTTTCTTATAATTTTATCTTAGAATTTACCCTCTGGGCTTCGAGAATAATAAGATCAAGAAAAAAACAAAACTATTGAAAAAAATGTTGACTACAGATATGGCATTGAATACTTCCACACGTGTCTGATTTTTCAAGCTGAACTAGAATAAAAGTAGTTGAGTAAATTTAGAGAATCAAGCAAGTAATGATTAGACAGCTAGATGCTTCAAACATGATGCTGGCTTAGTTTCCTCTCAACATCTAATTTGAGCTCTTTTACTTCTAGATCAAGGGTGAGTGGAATGAAGAATGGGAGCAAATGAGTAGTGATGCATTGTTATTCACCAGAGCTACACAAGAAGAAGAATACACAGGCAGCAAAAACATGGTCTCCACCAGCAGAGAACTTACTCTGTATTTACAGAGAAGTGCAAGTATGTGTGTATGTATATATATGTACACACACACCCCACACACACGTACATAGAGAAACCTACAACTTATCCATGCAGCACTTGCTCCACACTGCCCAGGATGGACTGAAGAAAGCTACGGAGTATCCCTTTCTGAACCCTGCAGTGTGGAGGGCTGTGAAAGAGTCAAGATGCATTTTCTCCTCGCACTTTACAGGGAAAAAATCTGCATATTTTTTAATACTTTGATATGGCTTCTCAGAAAACGAAGTGGAATGAGGTTTACTTACAGAGTCCTACAGAAATAGAACACAGAAAGGAATAAAAGGGTTCCAATATAATAAGTGGAGAATGAGATATAATTGGCTCACATAGGGGAGGCATTACTCAGGATGAGAGAATTGAAGCCTAGAGGAAATGTGAAGACCCTGCAAAATGTTCCTGAAGGAAAGTCATCTTTAGTCAACCCATGCCTAGAGGGTGCCAGGGCGTCTATATTTTCCATGTGAAATCTTACCCTTTTCCTACTAAACTCTTCTCCCAGAGGTTCAACCCTGGAAGAATCAGAAACCAGCTAATAGCAGAAGTGGTGAATGAAAAAAAGAAAGAAGCCAGCCAAGATCCCTGTTCCTATAGCAGTCTCCCAATTGTGAACCACACTGGAGCATAGCAAGAGAAAAAGTTCTAACTTTGAAATGGATGAAACTGGAACCAATTATACAGAGTGAAGTAAGCCAGAAAGAAAAACACCAATACAGTATGGGGGAGGTGGGAGGGGGGTTCATCTTTGGGAGTTCGTGTAAAAAAATAAATAAATACAAAAAAATTAAAAAAAAGAAAGATTTTAGAGTTGTTATGTTACATTATAAATGCTTGAACATGAACAAAAATCCTTTTTGCTGTCTAAAATTGACTGAGAAAGCCAAGAGGCCCGACTGAGATTAATCCAGATACTGAAGAAGAGGGGATCTGTAGGCAAGACTAGTGGGAAAAGGAGAGGAAGAAAAAAACATTGCTTTTATAACTGCACCCTACTAAGTTCAACTTTTTACAAAACCTAGATATGTTCAATTATTGGATCCAAAGGTATAGAATAAAGGAAGAGCCCTTGGAGAAAGCATAACACCTGGCTGATAAAACAATTTCCTGAGTATCTGGCAGAAATTCCTAATTTAGATCATTCATAGCAATAAATGTATAGTTTATTTTGTTAGACTTGTAATCATTCAAACTTTAATCACTTACTAAGTACCAGGCACTGTTTTGAATTCTGGTAATGACACTAAAAAAGATACAAATATGTTTATTTTAATAACGTTTAAATTCTAGCAGATGGCAATAAATGGTAAGAAAACGAAAAATTAGGAATTTCAAATAGTGGTAAATGTTACAAAAATAAAACTGGGAAACGAGAGAGTGCTGGTGTTTGTGTGTGTGTGGGGGGATGTTTAATGGAGCTAGTTATGGAAAATCTCTATAAGGCAGCAATGTATGAACCGAAATCTGAATATTAAGAAATCCAGTCAAAATATCTGGAAGGTGGGTATTCTAGGAAGAAAGAACGTCAGATGGAAAAGGCCCAGAGTCAGGGAAAATGCAGATATGTTCAAGGAGTGAAAAGAAATCAACATGGCTGGAGCAGAGGAAGTTGAAAGGACAGTGAAATAAGACTGAGAGAGGCAAAAATGCATATGTTTTAGAGACCATAACAATGCTGTGCTAGGTATTTTTGACTTTTCAGTGTTAGGGATCATTATGCAAGCTAGTTATAGAGAATAACAGACATGACTACTTAAGTTCACAAGGTGGTACCATACATGTGGCAGCCTTTTGCATGCTCAGTTGCTTCAGTCGTGTTCAACTCTTTGAGACACTACGGACTGGAGCCTGCCAGGCTCCTCAGTCCATGGGGTTCTCCAGGCAAGAGTACTAGAGTGGGTTGCCATGCTCTCCTCCAGCGGATCTTCCCAAACTAGGGATGGAACCGGGTCTCCTGCATTACAGGTGGATTCTTTACCACTAAGCTGCCAGGGAAACCTTTTCAATTAGAACAAAGCATGAAACTTGGCTGAGTAAATTTGTGTATAAGTACAATAACTGCTTGCTGCACTAGGCTCCACATGACCCTTGAGATGTTGCCATGTTTAGGCAGCAAAGATTGCTGAGTGCCCAAGAATTGATACTTTTGAACTGTGGTATTGGAAAAGACTCTTGAGAGTCCCTTGGACTGCAAGAAGATCAAAACAGTCAATCCTAAAGGAAATCAACCCTGAATATTCATTGGAAGGACTGATGCTGAAGCTCAAGTATTTTAGCCACATGATGTGAAGAACCAACTCATTAGAAAAGACCCTGATGCTGGGATGGATTGAAGGCAGGAGGAGAAAGGGACAGCAGTGGATGAGATGGTTGGATGGCGTCACCAACTCAATGGCCATGAGTTTGAGCAATCTCTGGGAGATGGTGAAGGATAGGGAACCCTGGCGTGCTGCAGTCCATGGGGTCTCAAATAGTCAGACATGACTGAGTGATTAAACAACGACATTATGCATTTATATTCATTGAAAGTTGTTCTTTCTTACATTCTTCCACCCATTTCTATATAAATATACAAAATATACTATGTACTTCTTTTTGTTGCTCTTGCAAGATTACAATATTCTTACAAGTTCATTATGGGAGAGACCATCTACCTTGCTATGTTCTGCTTTAGCAAGGATGAAATGCAAAAGATAATATGTGGGAGTAGCTGTGATTGGCAACACGCCTTTTAAGAAAGAAAGAGTGACACTTAAACTAACACCAAGAAGAAGGGAAGATTCTCCTAAAGTCCAGACTGATATCTCACAGGGTGAGTAGCTAGAAATGCCTTTGGACTTATTCTACTGTTTTATTTCACATATAATTAGCCTGCAGAGATCTAGAAATCTCTCCTGTAACTTCTGAGACTCCTTGAAAATGTTTTAAATTAATCCCCCCCTTCCTCACCAAAGTCCCAGTAAATCTCCCAGGGCTGTCAGCCAGAATTAAAAAAAAAAAAAAATCTCCTAGAGTGCATACTTCTTTAAAACCAGAAGCCCGCTGCCCAAACATGTCAAATTCTACCTGTTGGTTCATAATAGTCCCAAGAATATACCAAACCTAATGCTATGAATTCCTCTGTGGTGGAAAGGTAAGTGATCATTTCAAGTTAACTGTAGTTGAAGTCTCTGAATTCATCAGGGTTGTTTGCTTTCAACATCCTGATTATTCTTTGATTTCTATCTGGCATTCGCTAAAATCCCAAACAAGGGTGAGCACCGAAGAATTGGTGCTTTCAAACTGTGGTGCTGGAGATCAAACCAGTCATTCCTAAAGGAAATTAACCCTGAATATTCATTGGAAGAACTGGTACTGAAGCTGAAAATGCAATACTTTGACTACCTGATGCAAAGAGCAGATTCACTGGAAAAGACCCTATTCTGGGAAAGAGTGAGGGCAGGAGGAGAAGGGGATGACAGAGGGTGAGATGGTTGGATGACATCACCAACTCAACGGACATGAATTTGAGCAAACTCCAGGAGATAATGAAGGACACAGAAGCCTGGTGAGCTGCTGTCTACAAAATCTCAGAGTTGGACACGACTTAGCAACTGAATTGAACATCAACAACAAGGTCTCATCAGTGCTAGAGATTGTATGGATATTTGCATATCTATGTGGTAGATAGTTGGTTCTTTTCAGTAGCCAGTGAACCTGTTCCTACTACTGTTTTTCAAGCAAGCTAACTTAACCCAGTATCCTCTCCTAGAGTGCATATTTCCTTAAAACCAGAGCCCCTTTCCCCAAACATCTCAAATTCTACATCTTGGTTCATAATAGCTCCAGCAATGTACCAAACCTAACGCTAACCTAGGACCAGGCTGAAGCCTGAGTATATTCTGAGTCATGCTGGTTCTGTCAGGACCTTAGTTTCCTATCCACAAAATGGTAATAGGTACAACTGGCATTCCATGTAACATAGAATATCAGATGAGACAATAGATGGAAGAAAACTGTGTCTATGTGAGGGTTAATTCATTTTTCCATGCACTGTGGTTGTAGAACATTGTTTCCTTGTTTTATTCTCCATAACCATTTTCACGAATATAGTAATGAGCTACCATATTTAAAAATTAGAACAAAAAAAACCCCACAAATAAAAAGTGGGCAGAAGACCTGTATAGATATTTTCTCAAAGAAGACATACAGATGTCCAACAGGTACATGATACAATACTCAATATCACTAATTTTTAGAAAAGTACAAACCAAAACAACAATGATATATGACCTCACACATGTCAGAACGGCTATCATCAAAAAGTCTATAAACAACAAATGTTGGAGAAGGTATGATAAAAAGTGAACTCTTCTACACTTTTGTGTGAATGTAAATTAGTCCAGTCACTATGGAAAACAGTACGAAAGTTCCTCAAAAAAACTAAAATGAGAAGTACCATATAAATCCAGCAATTTTACTCCTGGCTATATGTACAGAAACAACAAAAACACTAACTCAAAAAGATACATGCACTCAAATGTTCATAATAACACTGTTTATCACAGTTAAGACATGGAAGCAATCTAATCAGCCATCAACAGACAAATGGATAAAGAAAAAGCATATGGTATATTGCTTAGCCATAAAAAAGAATGAAATTCTGCCACTTGCAGAAAGTGGATGGACCTAGAAACTATTATGCTTAGTGAAATAATTTAGACAAAAAGGATAAATACTATATTATATCACTTATACATGAGCCTAAAATATAATACAAATGAATATATATGCAAAACAGAAACACACTCACAGACATAGAAAACAAACTAGTAGTTACCAAAGGAGAGATGGAAAGGGGAAAATGAAAATAATGGTGTGGAACAAAGAGATACAAACTATCATCTATAAAATACACAAGCAACAAGGATAGATTGTGTAGCACAGGGAATTATAGCAATTATTTTGTAATAAATTTTAATGGAGCATAATCTATAAAAATATTGACTTATGGCAAAAAGTGAAGAACTAAAGAGCTTCTTGATGAAAGTGAAGGAGGAGAGTGAAAATATTGGCTTAAAGCTCAACATTCAGAAAACGAAGATCATGGCATCTGGTCCCATCACTTCATGGGAAATAGATGGGGAAACAGTGGCTAATCTTATTTTTCTGGGCTCCAAAATCACTGCAGATAGTGATTACAGCCATGAAATTAAAAGACGCTTATTCCTTGGAAGGAAAGTGATGACCAACATAGACAGCATATTAAAAAGCAGAGACATTCCTTTGCCAACAAAGGTCCATCTATTCAAGGCTATGGTTTTTCCACTGGTCATGTATGGACATGAGGGTTGGACTATAAAGAAAGCTGAGCACCGAAGAATTGATGCTTTTGAGCTGTGATGTTGGAGAAGACACCCTTGGACTGCAAGGAGGTCCAACCAGTCCACCTTAAAGGAGATCAGTCCTGGGTGTTCATTGGAAGGACTGATGTTGAAGCTGAAACTTCAATACTTTGGCCACCTGATGCAAAGAGCTGACTCATTTGAAAAGACCCTGATGCTGGGAAAGGTTGAGGGCAGGAGGAGAAGGGGACGACAGAGGATGAGATGGCTGGATGGCACCACTGACCCAATGGACATGGGTTTGGGTGGACTCTGGGAGTTGGTGATGGACAAGGAGGCCTGGTGTGCTGTAGTTCATGGGGTTATGAAGAGTCAGACACAACTGAGCAACTGAACTGAACTGAACTGATACAAGAAACTAATGTAATATTGTAAATCAACTGTACTTTAAGTTAAAAATTAATGTAAAAATATCAGAAAAGCTTTGTAGAAAATTACATAATTTGTCTTTCAGCTACCTACCAATTTTGTACTTTGTTAAAGTTATCAGAATTCCTTAGATTGTCTCGCAATTTTGAAAAATGTGAATGCTAAAAACTCCAGCAGCTGAGTTTTCCTTCCATGAACATCTTTTCAACCAAAACAACAAACTAATAATCATTACTGCTTTGTCTCTCCAGAATTTTGCATAAAGATTTTCTTCACTAAAAGAGTACTTGGTTTGCAAGGAAGACTAAACATGCTAATCCCTGCTGCAATATCATAATTTAAGAAACAAGGGTCCCTTATGAAGCTAACTAGTTATTTTTGCTTTTAAAGAACAAATAAAAGCAAGCATTTTAGAGAACAAATAAAAGCAAGCATTTGGGGCTGTAATAAGATCTATAAAACCCTGATGCAGCTTGAATTTGATAGGCTTGATGAAATTTGTATTAATGTTGAAGCTATTCCAAACAGGACTGAAAAAGGGTGATGGGAGTGGATTCACTTGAAGAACAATCTCAATATAGAAATTAGAGTTACCTTTTAAAATAACCTTATGCAATTTTTTAGCATGACCAAAAGTCGTATTGCTGCTGCTGCTGTCACTTCAGTCGTGTCCGACTCTGTGTGACCCCATAGATGGCAGCCTACCAGGCTCCCCCATCCCTGGGATTCTCCAGGCAAGAATACTGGAGTGGGTTGCCATTTCCCTCTCCAATGCATGAAAGAGAAAAGTGAAAGTGAAGTCGCTCAGTCTGTCCGACTGTTAGCGACCCCATGGACTGCAGCCCACCAGGCTACTCCGTCCATTGGATTTTCCAGGCAAGAGCACTGGGGTGGGGTGCCATTGCCTTCGTATTAGCTAATAGTTTTTTTCCTGTTATATTTGACAACCTTCAGTTACAGATCCTTTGCTTAATGTTGGTGATTTAACTTATGTAGATGGCCAGACATGAAATCACACTCTATAGATCAACTAATGATGACGCAGAAATCATATGAGAAAAATAAAAATAAGAAAATGAGCCTTCTATGATGTGAGTATATTTTATTTCCAGTAATAGCTTTTCCTATTTGCTTAGATTTTGGTCACTCATCACAGTTAGGAACTAACTGCCTTTCTATTTTGTTTGGTCAATAGAAATTGATGCCCAACAATCTTTAATCTCTATGTTTCTCCTCCTCCAAATGATAACTCCTGTGTGGTAATGATAATTATGAAATATTCTCTAGAATCAGGGAAAAATTGGTCAAGTACCCATAGTAGAGAAAAATTATTGTTTACTAGGAAAGAGTCCAGATTAGAGATTCTGTCTAGCCTTTAAAAAAAAAAAAAAAGAGCAACAGAATTGTCCTGGGAGTATTGAACCTAGCTCTGAAGACCGAAGGGCTGCTCTTCTATATAATCTTTACTTACTAAAGATAAAAGCTTCTTGCTCAGGCAGAGTCTTTATAAACTTCAATCACAAGATCGACTTTTGCTTGGTAGGTTTTGGAGCACTGGAGATGAGGGTTAGGCTCCTGAACTCAAAGAATCAAAATGTGCAAAACCTTCAAAATCCTTTCTGACATTTCACAGAAGAGATGGAGAGAGGAGAAGAAAAAGAGAGACAAACAAATTTCAAAGACATCTTGACTCTAGTCTTAACTCCCTTTGAGAATAGTTTCGCAACTTTGAACCAAAGGCATTTCTCCTCCACTGGCCTAAGATTGTCATCTAGGGGAACACAGATTGTATTTTCACATTCTTTGAATTTTAAGTCTGTGATTCATGGTGCCAGACTGCAGTGAGTACCCGTCAATATGCAGACCACCGCATTCCATTGAGTTCTCTTTATGCCGTTGATATGCCACATTCAAAAGCAGAGACATTACTTTGCCAAATAAGGTCTGTCTAGTCAAGGCTATGGTTTTTCCTGTGGTCATGTATGGATGTGAGAGTTGGCCTGTCAAGAAGGCTGAGCGCCAAAGAATTGATGCTTTTGAACTGTGGTATTGGAGAAGACTCTTGAGAGTCCTTTGGGACTGCAAGGAGATCCAACCAGTCGTTGAAGGTGATCTGGGATTTCTTTGGAGGGAATGATGCTAAAGCTGAAACTCCAGTACTTTGGCCACCTCATGAGAAGAGTTGACTCACTGGAAAAGACTCTGATGCTGGGAGGGATTGGGGGCAGGAGGAGAAGGGGGCAACAGAGGATGAAATGGCTGGATGGCATCACTGACTCGATGGATGTGAGTCTGAGTGAATTCCAGGAGTTGGTGATGGACAGGGAAGCCTGGCCTGCTGCGATTCATGGGGTCGCAAAGAGTCGGACACGGCTGAGCGACTGAACTGAACTGAGTCCTCATTAATTCTTTAGAGAAAGCACAGTTAAGGAGTCTGAAAGAGAGTGCTGAACTTCAACTTCTTCTTTGCAGATAGCAATATCTCAATATTTTGAATAGCTCCAAACACAAGCAAAAAGAGTATTTTCATCTTCCATTACTATGTGTGAAACCAGACACCTCTTTAAATAGAAAAACTGCTTTGGAATTTAATTTGTCGCTTTAGCTGCTGATCAGCTCTCTGTGGAAGAATTTCTGTTTCAAGTATAAAGAAAAAAAAAAATGTGTATAAGTCACTAATGAGCACTCCTTTAAAGGAATGATAAAGATATCTGTTACATTTGGTCCACAAGCTGCCCAGAGCTTGGGCAGTGTCCTCTGAAGTCTGAGTTTGAGATTCCAGGCTGAAGTCTGTGGTAATTTAGACAAAGCACTGGAAATGATCTCCAGTCTCACAGAGACAAATCAGTTTAATTGAAACATTTGGTTATAGGGCAAAAGCAAATCAAATATTGTGAGACGTTTCAATTACAGCAATTGGTTCTCTTGAAAGAAAGGTTTCACATGCAGTAATTTCATACAATGTTTCATTTGCTTCTCTGAGCTCTTAGGAAAGACAATTCAGTGTCAGGTTTTCTTGATATCATGAAAAGTAATTAAATCTTACTACGGTATAGATGACATGCACCATTTTACTGCAGCAAATGATTACCTGAGTTATACGTGGGGCCAAGGACTCCAATTGTATCTCTCTAGAAGTAGTTTTCAACCTGGGATAAAGGAAGAAAATACTAGAATTAATTTACTTGTATCTATTTTTATAAAAAAAAATTAAAAGGTACACTTTACTAATCTTTACTTTGCTAAATCTATTTGGTTTTTATAAAAAATAAAAAGCAAACTTTACTGATCTTTACATTGCTGTTTTATTTAAATTCATTTATTTTTTATTAAAGGCTAATTGCTTTATAAAATTTTCTGTTTTCTGTCAAACCTCAACATGAATCAGCCATAGGTATACATCTAGCCCCTCGCTTTTGAACCTCCCTCACATCTTCCTCCCCATCCCACCTAGGTTGAGTTTCCTGAGCCATACAGCAAATTCCCATTGACTATCTATTTTACTTATGGTAATGCAAGTTTCCATGTTACTCTTTCCATACATCTCACCCTCTCTCTCCTCCCCTCTCCCCATGTCCGTAAGTCTATTCTCTATGTCTGTTTCTCCACTGTTGCCCTGTACTTAAATTCTTCAGTACCATTTTTCTAGATTCTGTATATATATGTTAGAATATGGTATTTATCTTTCTGACTCACTTCCCTCTGTATAATAGGTTCTAGATTCATCCACCTCATTAGAACGGATTCAAATGTGTTCCTACATTAATGTTTTGATTATTGATGTTGTGGATACTCATCATATGCAAACAGAGATGTCCTGATAGAAAAGGTGACTTTTAAAAGTCAATGGGTTTAATACAGGCACTTTAAAATCTTTATTTATTTTCAGTGTTTAGCAACTTAATGAATCTATGCTTGTCCAGTTAAGACAATTAATAAAAATTAAGCTAATTTTACTAATGACCAGGAAATGTCTATGTGACTTTAAAAATCTGTAGAAAGATATCATAGATTGAAAAAGTAATTCATGATATAAGCACAGACAAGAAAATGTCAAATTCTTATATTTAGTGTGAGTCCCTCTTTTTGTCCTTGGATCCACACTCCAAAAACCTGCACCTTATTCTCTACTATTCAAAATCAAAATTTTCTTTGATGCCCACTTCAAGTGTGATCTGCTCTATGAGATCTGAACTTTAATTATAGACTTCCATGGATTGACATCACCTTAGCTAAAATGATTCTCATGCTTTTGGCATTTAAAATAGTATGTATCTTTGGGTTTCCTAGGTGGCGCTAGTGGTAAAGAGCCTGTCTGCCAATGTAGGAGACCTAAGAGATGCAAGTTTGATCTCTGGGTCAGGAAGATCCCCCAGAGGAGGGCAAGGCAATTCACTTCAGTATTCTTGCCTGGAGGATCCCATGAATCCTGGTGAAGAGCCTGGTGAGCTATAGTCCATATATAGGGTCACAAAGAATCTGAAGCAGCTTAGCACACACTCACGTATCTTTTCACTGGAGAAGGGAATGGCAAGCCACTTCAGTATTCTTGCCTTGAGAACCCCATGAACAGTATGAAAAGGCAAAATGATAGAATACCAAAACAGGAGCTCCACGGGTCATTAGGTGCCCAATATGCTACTGGAGATCAGTGGAGAAAGAACTCCAGAAAGAATGAAGGGATGGAGCCAAAGCAAAAACAATACCCAGTTGTGGATGTGACTGGTGATAGAGGCAAGATCTGATGCTAAAAAGAGCAATATTGCACAGGCTGTCTCTTATACACATCTAGATGTGTATAAGAGACAGCNAGCTACAAGGTCTTGTAGGTCTTCATAAAACCATTCAACTTCAGCTTCTTCAACATTATTGGTTGGGGCATAGACTTGGATAACTGTGATATTGAATGGTTTGCCTTGGAAACAAACAGAGATCATTCTGTCGTTTTTGAGATTGCATCCAAGTACTGCATTTCGGCTGACAGAACGTGGTCCACTGGAGAAGGGAATGGCAAGCCACTTAAGTATTCTTGCCTTGAGAACCCCATGAACAGTATGAAAAGGCAAAATGATATGATACCAAAAGAGGAACTCCCCAGGTCATTAGGTGCCCAATATGCTACTAGAGATCAGTGGAGAAATAACTCCAGAAAGAATGAAGGGATGGAGCCAAAGCAAAAACAATACCCAGTTGTGCATGTGACTGGTGATAGAAGCAAGATCCGATGCTGTAAAGAACAATATTGCATAGGAACCCGGAATGTCAGGTCCATGAATCAAGGCAAATTGGAAGTGGTCAAACAAGAGATGGCAAGGGTGAACATTGACATTCTAGGAATCAGCGAACTAAAATGGACTGGAATGGGTGAATTTAACTCAGATGACCATTATATCTACTACTGCAGGCAGGAATCCCTCAGAAGAAATGGAGTAGCCATCATGGTCAACAGTAGATGCAATCTCAAATGCGACTTTCAAGTATAAAGTGATTCAATTCTTTTTCAAATTCCTTTTCCATTCTGTTTCTTAAAGAATGCTGAGCAGAGTTCCCTGTGCTATACAGTAGGTCCTTATTCTTTATCCATTTTCAATGTAGCAGTGTATACATGTCGATCCCGAACGCCCAATCTATGCCTTCCCCTGACCCTTCCCTCCCGGGGAACCGTAAGTTTGTTCTCTAAGTCAGTGACTCTGTTCCTGTTTCGTAAATAAGTTCATTTGTATCATTTTTGTGTTGTTTGTACACTCCTCATATGCCTGATATCAGCTGGTATTGCAGAGAATTCAGGCCCTTTAACCCCACTAGTCATGGCTAGTTCATTCACATCCTTACAGGACCCAGAGGCCAGTATGCCAGGATGAAAATGGCCACTGAACTCGGAGTAGAGCTGCGTTTGTTGGGGTCCCTTTTACTTGAGGTCAAGATTAGTTATGGATGCTTACCTAGGCTGGACTTCCACAGTGGTTCAGTAATAAAGAATCTGCCTGCCAACACAGGAACCGCTGGAGACTTGGGTTCCACCCCTGGTCTGGGACGATACCCTGGAAGAGATTGAAATGGAAACCCACTCCAGTATTCTTGCCTGGAAGATCCCATGGGTAGAGGAGGCTGACGGGCTATAGTCCATATGGTCGCAAAGAGTCAGACACGACTGAGCGACTGAGCATGCGTGCAAGCTCACCTAGGCCACGTGGGGTGTTGCCTGATGTCCTGGTGGATGAGTTGGTCCCCAGAGTGAAACAGTGCCCTCCGACTCAACCCTGTGACTGAGCAGGCTGCTGCTCTGTCCCCGTGTTCATCAAGCTTTGGAGTGGGCCCATGCCAGTGAGATAAATGGAAGATCCGGCGTGGGAACTTCAAGATTACTCTGCCTTTGGGAGCCGTAAGGTTCTTGACACAGAGATGTAAACTTTAATCCCAGCTGCTTTTTTCACAGAATATGTTTCAGGAGAAAATTAATCTCTCTAAGCCTCAGTTTTCTCACCTGTAAAATACAGATAAACACAACACCCATTTCAGGGTTATTGCGAGATTAAACCGAGGTAACTTTCAAAATTACTTTCTATTGGCAAGCATTCAAATGACTTTTTTCACCTTTAATGGAAACGTAATAATAATAATTTTGGTAGGAGCAGCAGCAGGAAAATCCTCTTTGTCCCTGCTTCAGCCCTTCCTCTTCAATGCTAACTATGTTCGTCTGGAAATAGATGATTTTCCTTATTGGATCACTGTTTTTTACATGATAAAAGTTCAAAATCCTCATGCATAGTGGCTTTCATAAGCTGAACCTTTTCAACCTTTCCTGTATCCTCTACCCTCTTATCCCCATGTGCAAACTTAGTTACAGCTATTTGCCTTCACCAAATATACCATGTTCTTTCAGGACCATGCAGTTTGTTTTTATATAAGATTTTATAATCACTGCCACATTCCCTTCCTCAAGGGTTTGTTTACCTCCATTCAGAAGGATTTCTGGAGCCACCCTGGTCTTGAATGCATTAGAATGAGTTATTCTGGTGAGGTTTTGTTTTTTTTTTTTTTTTTTGATGCTCCTTTAAAACTCTGACATCTATTCTAAAGTTCTTTCACTCTGTATTTTAAATAGTTACATACCTAATTTTCTCATTAAACTTATGAGTCATTTGAAAGCTAGCCTTTGGTCCTCATCATTAACTATTCCCCTGGACTATCCTGTATTAGATATCCAATAATTTTTGAATGAATAAATAACAGCCAGTAAAATAAGTCCCAGTCACTATGAAATGTATTTCTTGTTTCAGAAGAAAATATTAAAAAGGAAGGAAAAAGGCTATAATAAATCATAAAATTGATATTAATACCACAGAAGAAGTATTTTATTATGACTTATAAACATTGGGTGAGTAAACTTATACTTTATCCTAATGTCCTTTTCATCCCGTTACTTTACCATATTCAATAGTACAGTCTTTCCAACTTAGTGAATCTAGTGACCCATAGTGGTAAAGAATCTGGTGGCGATGCAGGAGACACAGGGGACTCAGGTTCAGTCCCTGGGTTGGGAAGACCCCCTGGAGGAGGAAATGGCAACAGGGTCCAGTATCCTTGCCTGGGAAATCCCAGGACAGAGGAGCCTCGAGGGCTACAGTCCATGGGGGCACCAAGAGTCTGACAGGACTGAGCTCACACATGGCACACTTCAGCTCACGAATGGATGTCAGTCAGTCTGCATGGGATCTGCATGCCCGTGCCAGTAGTAAGAGCTGTGGACAGCTGCCTTCTCCAAAGAAAGCTGGGGAGATGATAAGCAGACTAAGGGCCCCCTCAACTTTAGAACCTGTGACTACATTACAAGACAAAGAGGAATTAAGGTCTCAGGAAGAATCAAGAATGCTATTCAGCTGACATTAAAACAGAGTATTCTGAATTATCCAGATGAGCCCAGTGTAATCTCAAGGGCCCTTTAAAGTAGAAGCAGTCAGAGGTCAGAAGAGGAGATCAGAGTTGAGAGGCTTTGAGGGTACGTTGATATACTTTATCCTGGTTTTAGTTATTTGGAAGTTTGTAGTATGATTTTTCCCCTTCTTGGGACACCAACGACACTTGCTACTTTTACCTGTAGGAGGAAGGAATGATAAAAGATGACTTTAAAGGGGAGGTTACTTTTGCTTTTGGAATGCTATCCCAGTTTGAAGCCTTGAAAGAGTGTGCTTGGTAAATGCTAATTAATTTAAACTGGTTTATGTGAAAAAAATATCAGATAATTTGAGAGGAAAATTAAGATACCTTGCCAATATTTTACAATGTAAAATACATACTGGATTATATTTCTAAAGAAGAATTTCCCAAATCAAAGGAAGATTGCAGCCAGACAAAAACTTAAACTTAGCATATATTTAACCTGACTCCTTTTCCTATTCCAGAACCTTCACTATGGTTAGTTGCACACATTGAAATTCCCACCCACCCACCTGGGGGAAATTAATCAATTTGGTGGTCTTGGTATAGTTTAGTGACAAAAATTCCCTCCTTGAACTTAAGGCTCCCCTGAACTTTTCTCCAACTAAGCCTGAACTTTTGGATTTCTTTGTCTCTGCACTGTCCAACTCCAGCAAGAATCCTGTTGAGGCAATTTAGCCAGACTCCCCAGTCTCCACATCTGATCATGAGATAGCTAATCAGGTTTCTCATCCTCACCACTACCCATCAGATGACACTTGATTACTGCGCCTGCCTTTGGCAAGAATGCCCCCTTGCCCAGGATGGTGCTTCTGAGTAATTTTCCATCCAATTCTAAGTAATTTGCCCCTTAGCTATAAATCCCCACTTGCCCATCATATTTACAGTTGAGTCCAGCCTCTCTCCTCTATTGTAAAGTTCCGTTGCAGTGGTTCTATTACTGAACCAAACTTGGATCTGCACAGTAAACCCAATCTTCTAACACTGGTTTGTGGTGAAGGAAAATGCAGTTTTTACTGCAGGGCACCATGCACTGTGTCAAGGCAACTAGTGTGCAAAAGGCAGGAACTCCATGATGGCTTTCAGGAAAAGGTTTTTAGTGACAGGGTGAGGGAGAGTTGCCAGGTATGTCATCAGATTGTGGAGAAAGTTCTGATTGGTTGCTGGTGAGATCACTGGGAGACAACATTGTCAACTTTCAGGTTCCAAGGGGTCTGGGGTCTATGCGTTTTGGGGCAGCATGAAGTTAACTTCTTCCACCTAGTGGGGGCTTCAGCATTTGCAAAGCAGCTCAAAGGATATGGCTCAGAATATTATTTAGTTCCCTTGAGGAGGAACTAAAGGTCCTTGACTTTATTTAATGGCTAAATTATGATTTTGTCTTGCTTGACTGTTTTCCTTCATTTCTGCATTTTCTCACTTCTCTGATTAAATTTATTCTTTGCAACCTGGTGTAGCCCTAGGAGGCTAAGATTTTTCTACGAAGAAGCAGTTGAAAGACATGGGGCTCAGGGGTGGAGAGTCAGGGTGGGGAGCTCCCTGGAATCAGAAAGGCTCCATGGGGTCCTGCTGGGTTACAGTTCCTGTACCTCTCTCCATAGCCCCTGCCCCAATAATGATGTTCTTACTCTGCTTAAACAAGTGTCTGGGAACAAATGTCAATGTTTTCATTACCATTAATCTCTGGTATAATGAAAAATTCATATAATGAAGGCATATTACTAGAGTCTAAGGACTGTCTCAAAGTTCCAGTCCTATAAAATAATATTCCCTTTCAGAAATTTATCTTCCACATAATTTGATTAAATGCAATCAAATAATTAGGGAAAAAATCAGAATGTAAGAATAACTGCTATTACCCTTGGAAAGATTTAAGAAATTGATGGCTTGCAATTTGGTGATATAGGCACTTGTCAAAGTTCCATACACCCGAGATCCTGAGTTCACCTGCAGCTCTGGAAAGGTCCTTACACTGACCCTTCTCTGCCAGGAACACTCATCTGCAAGGAATTAAACCTGCTAGGGCATGCCTAGGCTCCACTCGGAAGTGAAGCCTAGTGTTAGCCCCCAGCTCAATTTTCAACCAGTTGGAGTGGAAGTCCACTGATAAATGTCCCAGCTTCTCTTGTCCTTTTAGTCCTGACAATTCAGAGGTGCAGTTTCTCAGAGGGTTCCCAGTGAGACTGAGTCCCAGTTGCCTGGAGCAGTAGCCCCCTCACTGACATACACTTTTTTTTACCTTGTCTTAGGTCTCTTGCCTTCCTCTGTTTCTCACTTTTGCTTCCTGGTTTTACCTTCAACATGAACTCAATTCAGTTCAGCCGCTCAGTCGTGTCCAACTCTTTGTGACCCCATGAATTGCAGCACACCAGGCCTCCCTGTCCATCACCAGCTCCTGGAGTTTACTCAAACTCATGTCCATCGAGTCGGTGATGTCATCCAGCCGTCTCATCCTCTGTCATCCCCTTCTCCTCCTGCCCCCAATCCCTCCTGGCATCAGGGTCTTTTCCAATGAGTCAACTCTTCGCATGAGGTGGCCAAAGTATTGGAGTTTCAGCTTTAGCATTAGCCCTTCCGATGAACACCCAGGACTGATCTCCTACACCCAATCTCCCTCTTCTTTGGAGGGAGCCTTGTCTTGAGGGAGCTTTTCTGAGCACAAACGCAGCACTAACATCCTACCCAAGACTGCTGCTTTTGTAAAGGGAACTAGTTATCAAAGCTTAAGGGAAAGGTGACAAATACCCAAAGAGGCCAAGAGGGTGTGAAAAGGTAAACTGAGTCATGTTAAACATGTTGAGTTAATTTGAGTGGTACATATACACAATAGAATGTTACTCAGCTATAAAAAGGAACACATTTGAGTCCGTTCTAATGAGGTGGATGAAACTGGAGCCTATTATACAGAGTGAAGTAAGTCAGGAAGGGAAAGACATACTGGACATTAACACATATATATGGGAGTTTAGAAAGATAGTACCAATGATCATACATGCAGGGCAGCAAAGGAGACACAGATGTAAAGAACAGACTTTTGGACTCTATGAGAGAAAGTAAAGGTGCGATGATTTGAGAGAATAGCATTGAAACATGTATATTATCATTTGTAAAAAAGATGACCTTCATGACTATGCATGAAGCAGGGCACCCAAAGTCAGTGCTCTGGGACAACCCAGAGGGATGGCGTGGGGATGGAGGTGGGAGGGGGAGTTGATGATGGTGGGGACACATGTATGCCTGTGGCTGTTTCATGTTGATGTGTGGTGAAAACCATCATAATGCTGTACAGTAATTATCCTCCAGTTAAAATAATCAATTTTTTAAAAAAGCAAAAATCAATTAGAATCAGTCAGCATTTAATTTAGCAAAAAGAAAGGAGCACCAAAGACCTGTCCAAAATGAAAGACTTTCATACACAGAAGGGAGCAGGAACAAAGAAGTAATATGAGGCAAAAAGCTGAGTGGTTATTGCAAGGTTACTTTGCTTGAGTGAGAGGCGGGAATCTTATCAGGCAGATACCTAACTACTGATTAGGAGATTCTGGACTGACTGGATTCCGTTTCTCAAGAGCTGAAACTGTATTTAAGTGTTTCATGTGAAGCTTAACATAAGCAATTCTATTTTGAACCTGTTTTTCCACTTCCCCCCCTTCCCCCTAACAGGGGTAACATAGGGATCATAGCCCTTTGGTTAAATCATGTAAGTGGGCATTGGATAAAGGTGAGAACTGTGTCAGAACTAACACACTAAAACTTGGTTTATAGGTGGCTGGAGCCACATTGGGGCAAGCAGATTGCTACAAAATGAGAAAGGTATGCTGACATCACCATTTCTTCCACTTTCCAAGAGGAATGGCAAATTAAGATTTTTGTATGAAGTCTTTTAATTTTAACATGTTGTGTGGCTAACAAACAAGCAAAAACACTTGTATAAGTGTTGTTCAGGCCCAAATTTTTAAGTACTAAGAATTTTTTTTCTTCTGTAAATTGCCACTTCTGTAGTTAGGAAAAATAGTGATATCTGTCAACCTGCTAATGGTGAGACTCACTACTATCTTACCACATTCTCTCTCTCTGCTAAGAAGTCTGGATCATTGTTGATGTCAGTTGTTTCAACTGAGGTTAAATATGCTGAAACAGTAAGATGAAAATGATGTGTATCTCTTGATTCCTTTAACAGATTTAGTATGTGTTTACTGCTGTTGCTACTGCTGCTAAGTCACTTCAGTCGTGTCTGACTCTGTGCGACCCGAGACGGCAGCCCACCAGGCTCCTCTGTCCCTGGGATTCTCCAGGCAAGAACACTGGAGTGGGTTGCCATTTCCTTCTCCAGTGCATGAAAGGGAAAAGTGAAAGTGAAGTCGCTCAGTCGTGTCTGACATGTAGCGACCCCATGGACTGCAGCCTACCAGGCTCCTCCGCCCATGGGATTTTCCAGGCAAGAGTACTGGAGTGGGTTGCCATTGCCTTCTCCAAATGTGTTTATTAAATGCCTGTAAATGTTTACCAAATGCCTCAGGAAGCGTGTGACTAAAGCAAAGGTCGTTGTCCTCATGTAGATTATTGATATATTCTAACTGATGGGACCATGAAGCCATTTAAAATGCCAGTACCTAAAAGTTTTAATTAAAAGCTTTCATGAGGCCATACCAGGGAAGTTTATAAATGAGCAGTTTATAGCAGAAGTAATAACTTTCATATTATCACTAAGTTTAGGACATTTTTCATTCTTTATTCAGTTTTCCTAATCAAATTATATTAACTCTTAGTTCCACTCAGAACTTTTCTTGAAATGACTTTACATAGGGATCGAATCCAGGTCTCCCGCATTGCAGGCAGACGCTTTAACCTCTGAGCCACCAGGGAAGCCCCCCAAAAACAAAAGGGACAAACAAATAAATACGATAGATGTTTTATTTATATTACATGATGTTGCTGTTTTTAATTAATGGAGTTGAAGATAATTCAGAGTTTTTAGCTATAAGGAGATTGAAGGTGAAGGTGAAGTCGCTCAGTCGTGTCCGACTCTTCGCGACCCCATGGACTGTAGCCTACCAGGCTCCTCCATCCATGGGATTCTCCAGGCGAGAATACTGGAGTGGGTTGCCATTTCCTTCTCCAGGGGATCTTCCCGACCCAGGGATTGAACCCAGGTCTCCCGCATTGGAGGCAGATGCTTTAACCTCTGAGCCACCAGGGAAGCCCAAGGAGATTGAATAGGGGCTTAAATACTACAAAGTACTTCTCATTATTCAACATATACATGACTTTTAAGGTAGGATGTCAAAGAGCGAGTATCTTTGGGATTCCCATATTTACCTAAAATGTGGAAAAAATTTTATGTAAAGACCAACAGAAATCCATACACATGTTTAAAATGGAACAAATATTAAAATGTAACTTCAGGTTTGCAATAGGTCATTGGAAATGGTCCCTTGAGTTCTCTGGTTTATTACGTCAGAACTTTGGACAACGGTTTGGGTAAAGCCCTGTTCCATACTCAAATCTTC
The DNA here is from genome assembly GCA_006410675.1 of Oreotragus oreotragus. Lineage (NCBI taxonomy): Eukaryota > Metazoa > Chordata > Mammalia > Artiodactyla > Bovidae > Oreotragus > Oreotragus oreotragus. The sequence continues at coordinate 48,241 of SJYX01010691.1, forward strand.
ACCAAGAGCCCAGTCTCATTTCCAAGCCACAGACCTATTCCAGCTGCCTCCTGGTAACTCTTCTTGGATGTTCCACAGGTATCAGGACTCACTGTGCTGGGTATCAGGACTCACTGTGCTGGAAATCTGACTTTTCACCTGGGCTTCCCTGGTGGCTCAGAGGTTAAAGCGTCTGCCTCCAATGCGGGAGACCTGTGTTCAATCTCTGGGTCAGGAAGATCCCCTGGAGAAGGAAACGGCAACCCACTCCAGTATTCTCGCCTGGAGAATCCCATGGACGGAGGAGCCTGGTAGGCTACAGTCCACGGGGTCGCAAAGAGTTGGACACGACTGAGCAACTTCATCTTCACCTTCACCTACATTTCCACCTGACAAACTTCCCCCGGGTCTGTAGCTGCCTTTTCAATTTAATGGAAATGGTATGACCCACTATTTCACTGAAGTAGGAAATGGCAACCCACTCCAGTATTCTTCCCTGGGAAATTCATGGACAGAGGAGCCTGGTGGGCTACAGTCCATGAAGTTGCAAAGATTCGAACACAACTAAGCACACAAGCATAGCACTGTTCAATATCTAATCAGTAACCCAAGGTTTACTCTTGTTTATTTCACATCTTTTCATTTATCTTCTATTTCTATTCCCTGTGCTGTTGGCTAGCTTTTCTTGTTTATCTCTCATTTGAACTCTTCTCAGTAATTATGTAACTCATCTACCCACTTTCACTTTGCTCTGCTTTCAGTGATCCTACCGCATGATGCATATTTTTTTTTTTAACACTCATATATTCAGTTCAGTTCAGTCGCTCAGTCATATCTGATTCTTTGCAACCCCATGGACTGCACCATGCCAGTCTTCCGTCCTTCACCAGCTCCCAGAGCTTGGTCAAACTCATGTCCATCAAGTCCACGAGTCCGTGATGGACATCTCATCCTCTGTTGTCTGCTTCTCCTCCTGCCTTCAATCTTTCCCAGGATCAGGGTCTTTTCCAATAAGTCAGTTCTTCACATCAGATGGCCAAAGTATTGGGCTTCAGCTTCAGCATAAATCTTTCCAATGAATATTCAGGACTGATTTCCTTTCAGTTCAGTTCAGTCACTCAGTTGTGTCTGACTCTTTGCGACCCCATGAACTGCAGCACACCAGGACTCCCCATCCATCACCAACTCCTGGAATCCACTCAAACCCATGTCCATCGACTCAGGGATGCCATCCAACCATCTCATCCTCCGTCATCCCCTTTTCCTCCTGTCCTCAATTTTTCCCAGCATCAGGGTCTTTTCTAATGAGTCAGTTCTTCACATCAGGTGGCCAAAGTATTGGAGTTTCAGCTTCAACATCAGTCCTTCCAATGAACATCCAAGACTGATCTCCTTTAGGATGAACTAGTTGGATCTCTCTGCAGTCCAAGGGACTCTCAAGAGTCTTCTCCAACACCACAGTTCAAAAACATCAATTCTTCGGTGCTCAGCTTTCTTCACAGTCCAACTTTCACATCCATACATGACCACAGGAAAAACCATAGACTTGACTAGACAGATCTTTGTTGGCAAAGTAATGTCTCTGCTTTTTAATATGCTGTCTATTCTTCCAAGAAACAAGAGTCTTCTAATTTCATGGCTGCAGTCACCATCTGCAGTGATTTTGGAGTCCTCCAAAATAATGTCTCTCACTGTTTCCATGGTTTCCCCTATTTGCCATAAAGTGATGGGACTGGATACTATGATCTTTGTTTTCTGAATGTTGAGTTTTAAGCCAACTGTTTCACTCTCCTCTTTCAGTTTCATCGACACCATCTGCAGTGATTTTGGAGTCCTCCAAAATAATGTCTCTCACTGTTTCCATGGTTTCCCCTATTTGCCATAAAGTGATGGGACTGGATACTATGATCTTTGTTTTCTGAATGTTGAGTTTTAAGCCAACTGTTTCACTCTCCTCTTTCAGTTTCATCGAGAGGATCTTTAGTTCTTCTTCACTTTCTGCCATAAGGGTGGTGTCATCTGCATATCTGAGGTTATTGATATTTCTCCCAGCAACCTTGATTCCAGCTTGTGCTTCATCCAGACCAGCATTTCACATGATGAACTCTGCATATGAGTTAAATAAGCAGGGTTACCATATACAGCCTTGACATACTCCTTTCCTAATTTGGAACCACTCTGTTGTTCCCATTCTGGTTCTAATCATTGCCTCTTGACCTGCATACAAATGTCTCACGAGGAAAGTAAGGTGATCTGATATTCCCATCTGTTGAATAATTTCCCACAGTTTGTTGTGATCTACACAGAGGCTTTGGTGTATTCAATAAAGCAGAAGTAGATGGCTTTCTGGAACTCTCTTGCTTATGCTCCAGTGGATGTTGGCAATTTGATTGTGGTTCCTCTGCCTTTTCTAAATCCAGCTTGAACAATTCATGTACTCTTGAAGCCTGGGTTCAAGAATTTTGAGCATTATTTGGCTAGCATGTGAGATGAGTGCATCTGTGTGGTAGTTTGACCATTCTTTAGCGTTGTCTTTCTTTGGGATTGGAATGAAGACTGACCTTTACCCAGTCCCATGGCCACTGTTGAGTTTTCCACATTTGCAGCACTTTAACAGCATCATCATTTAGGATTTGAAATAGCTCAATTGGAATTCCATCTCCTCCACTAGCTTTGTTCGTTGTGATGCTTCCTAAGGCCTACTTGACTTCACATTCTAGGATATCTGGCTCTAGGTGAGTGATCACACCATCATGGTTGTCAGTGTCATGAAGATTTTTTTTATAGTTCTTCTGTGTATGCTTGCCACCTCTTCTTAATAGCATCTGCTTCTGTTAGGTCCATACCGTTTCTGTCCTTTATTGTGCCCATCTTTGCATGAACCGTTCCCTTTGTATTGCTAATTTTCTTGAAGAGATCCCTAGTCTTTCCCATTCTATTGTTTCCCTCTCTTTCTTTGCATTGATTACTGAGGAAGTCTTTCTTGTCTCTCCTTGCTATTCTTTGGAACTCTGCATTCAGATGGGTATCTTTCCTTTTTTCCTTTGCTTTAGCCTCTCTTCTTAACTATTTGTAAGGCCTTCTGAGACAACCATTTTGCCTTTTTGCACTTCTTTTTCTTGGGGATGGTCTTGATCACTGCCTCCTGTACAATGTCATGAACCTCCATTCATAGTTCTTCAAGCACTTGATTTATCAGATCTAATCCCTTGAATTTATCTGTCACTTGCACTGTATAATTGTAAGGGATTTGATTTAGGTCATACCTTAACGGTCTAGTGGTTTTCCCTACTTTCTTCCATTAAAGTCTGAATTTTTCCATAAGGAGTTCATAATCTGAGCCACAGTCAGCTCCTGGTCTTGTTTTTTCTGACTGTATAGAACTTCTCCATCTTTAGCTGCAAAAGAATATAATCAAATCTGATTTCAGTATTCACCATCTGGTGGTATCCATGTGAAGAACTTTCTCTTGTGTCATTGGAAGATAGTGTTTGCTATGACCAGTGCATTCATTGGCAAAATTCTGTTAGCCTTTTCCCTGCTTCAATTTGTACTCCAAGGCCAAATTTGCCTGTTACTCCAGGTATCACTTGACTTCCTACTTTTGCGTTGAAGTCCCCTATGATGGAAAGGACATCATTTTTGGGTTTTAGTTCTAGAAGGTCTTGTAGGTCTTCATAGAACTGTTCAACTTCAGCTTCTTCAGCCTTAATCATTGGGGTGTAGACTTGAATTACTGTGATATTGAATGGTTTGCCTTGAAAATGAAGAGAGATCATTCTGTCATTTTTGAAATTGTACCCAAGTCCTGCATTTTGGACTCTTTTGTTGATTATGAGGGCTACTCCATTATTCTAATTGATTCTTGCCCACTGTAGTAGATATGATGGTCATTTGAATTAAATTCACCATTCCAGTCCATTTTAGTTCACTGATTCTTAAAATGTTGATGTTCACTCTTGCCATCTCCTGTTTGACCACTTCCAATTTACCTTGATTCATGTTTCTAACATTCCATGTTCTTATGCAATGTTCTTTACAGCATCAGACTTTACTTCCATCACCAGTCACATCCACAACTGGGAGCTGTTTTCACTTTGGCTCCATCTCTTCATTCTTTTTGGAGTTATTTCTCCACTCTTTTCCAGTAGCATATTGGGCACCTATCAATCTGAGGAGTTCATCTTTCAGTGTCCTATCTTTTTGCCCTTTCATACAGTTCATGGGGTTCTCAAGGCAAGAATACTGAAGTGGTTTGCCATACCCTTTTCCAGTGGTATATTACTCATACACTACTAATAACATATGAAAACATGCTGAATAAAATGAATTATTTTTCATGTACATGCAAATAGCTTTAAAAATCTTATAATTTCTTTACTCTGTTGTATATAGAATAAGCTATTTTGACTGGAGGAGGAAAGAACAAGAAAAGAGTAATAAAAATACACAGCAATCATCTCATCAAAATCACAGTCCAGAATCGAGTTGGGTATGTTACAGTGAAGAAGGGACCTTAGCCACTGCATATATAGGAAAGCATTGAGTAATAGCTAACCTAGGAGGCTTCGAGCAGAACTCAGAGCTCTTCAGGGAATTCCAGGACCTCTACTCTCATATTTTTCTACCCTCTAACATCCTTGTAATCTTAGAAAATGCAGGGCTTTTAATATCCTATTATTTATTAGAGAACTCATCAATGTATTCCAAGCTTGTTTCACTGCCTCCAGTCATTAAATTGTGACTTACAATGTAATTGTGCAAGAAATAATGGATAAAATAGGAGTTCAAAACACTTAACATCTATAAAGAGCTGCAGATGGGCTAATAAATATTTTCAAAATGTTTGCACATATTTGTAATTTTTTCTGTGCTCTCTAGTAACGGCATGCTGGGAGCTCTATTTTTCACATCCATGAAGAATTACTTGGGTTTTGGCTTGTAATATTTTAGATTACCTTAACATATGCAACTCTAAATATCTGGCATGTCTTTTAAAGTTTTTATATCATAGATTCTTTTTTTCTTGTTCTCACTGTGTGTTTTCTACCTTTTGGAGAGTTTCTTTGAAAAAGACACAAGTTTTGTCTACCACTCACTTATTCACACACACATAACACATGCCACCTCGCACACAATTTGGCAAAGTAAATCTAATTGAAGAATGAGGGAGTCGGTTATAACCTGTATCAATTTCAAAGCATTAAACTTCATAGTGTTAAAGGAATTTTGAATGTTATTGGAAAATGCTTATTCAGTTGTTTATGTTTTATTTTTATGAAAGAAAACAAATAGGCCAAGTAGAGGTTCCCTTTGGTCCATACAGCTGGAAGATCAATGGTGATTCTTTGGTTAAAAAAGTAATACTCTATTCGTTAATGAATGCATAAATTAAGGTTTCTAAATGATCTTTTGGTTTCAAATAACTTTGCTGCTAAACACATAGTTTTGGCATTTAAGAACAATATTTAGAAGTTCAAGAATAAATTCTTAACTCCTTTGCTCTTATAGTGATTTTATTCTCCTAATTTATAAATGCTCTTACACTAGAAATGTCTGTTGATTTGAGAGAAGAGATAATGGGCATTTGAAAATAGAAAACAATAGCATCAAATCAGTATTCCATCCTAGAACTCAATCTTCCATTGGTTTCTAGTCCATATATTTTTTGACAAGCATAATATCATCTAATTTTATAATGGTTAAATTACTGAAATATCCATTTCATTTTTGAGCTATTTTGGAATTTGACTTTTATAAATTAAAAAACAACAAATTTTTATAGCTCATTTTAGTTTTTAAATTGTTTTTTAAGTCTTGGGATTTGTACTTCAGGTATATGAACAGAATTCTCATTCTCTAGTGTCTTTATCTTGTCAAAACTATCATTTACTTTCTACCATATTTTTAATTTATCTAAATCAGCCCCAGTAACACTTTGCACTTTTAGAACCAAATATTTAAGGCTGTAAGAACCCCTCATTAAACATACTTTGAAAAATTATGCTTGCATAGATTAAGTTCTTTGTCTACATTCTCATAGTTAACTAGGAATAAAGCACCCACCTATTTCAAGACTACTTCTTTCTCCATAAATAGTTCAAATTGTTTAAAAAAACACAAAATTCTAAGAGACTTTTCAAATAGAATTCTAGTCAAGTCTGAATTCTCCAATAAAAGTCTGTAGTAGTATAGCTATTTTCAAAACACTTGGTTTCAGAGAATAATTAATTGTAGAGGCAACTTGCATAATTATATTTTATTAGGCAAATATTAAAATTTGTTTGTTCTGAAAGAACGATACCTGATAATGGGGATAATTGAGGAGTGGGGTGGACATGAGTTGGCAAGGTTATTCAGAGTTTTAATATGTCCTGGGTAAAATGCAAAACCCCAAATAAGCTAGGTAATTGAAGATTGTAATTGAAATAACAAAGGATAATGACAACAACAATATGGGAACCTAAGCATGAATATGCTTAAATCAACTATTGATTATTTGTTATTTTCAAAGTTGAGGCATCCAGATTCTTTCAAGCTTTTATTTCTGTTTTGTTTAGAAAACTTGATTCAGAAACACTACAGAGAAGAACAAGATGGTAGAGGAGTGGATGGATGTGGAGTACATGTCTCTCCACTGGATACAACAGGAATACACCTTCAGACCCAGAAGTGCATGCAAAACACCAGCTGAGAGCAGACAGGAGTACCTGACCAGTGGAAAAGAATATATAGAACCACACAAAACTCGGTAGGGGGAAGGAACTAGGGGGAAAACAGGAGTGTTAGTAGGACTGGACCTGCCCTTGGCAGGTGGGGGAAATGAAGTAGGGATCTGATGCCCCACATTGGGGTAATTATCTAAGTCAGAGGAGAAATATTTACGGCTGAGAGTGAAACAGCTGATCTGGGGCAGCCTAGATGGAATGAGAATCAGACAGAGTACGTACTCTGGACAGGGACTCAGGTCCCCTAGAAGGCACAGAGGCTGGGAGCTGGAGTTTAGGGATTGTGGAGCAATCCCAGGGAGAGGGCTGCTGTTGAGTGCAGAGAGACAGATTGAGGGGATGTGAGGGAGGAGACTGTGGTGGGCAATGCCTGTGGAGGAAAGCCAGGCAGCCATGGAAGCAAAGTGATACTGCAGAGTCACACATAGGGGACTGAGCCAGCATCATAGCCTCTCTCTCCCCACATGCCAGCATTGGCAGCTGAACAATGGAGAGGCTGACCCATCAAACTCCTGACACACTCAACTACAGAGTAGGACCCCAGCCAGGGTGTCTCTTTAAGTGCCTGATGCACCATCTACAGAGTAGGACCCCAGCCAGCAGGGCCTCTCTATGTGCCTAATGTGCTGAACAACAGGGAAGGACCCCAGGCAAGGGAGCCCTCTAAGTGCCTGAAAGGGCAGAACTGTGGCGAAACACTGGCAGCTGTGCCACCTTCATGCTCAACTCTCACTGGGACAGAGATGTCACAGGCGAAGAAATTCTTGTGTGTATGCATGCAGGGTCGCACTGGTCGTGTCCAACTCTTTGTGACCCTGTGATCCAACTCTTTGTGACTCTTTGTCATCTGTCAGGGGAGTTCTTCAGGCGAGAATACTGGAGTGTATTGGCCAGTACTGTTTGCCATCTCTTTCTAGAGCACTATATCTCCTGCTGCCCTGGCCGCCGTCTCCTCTGAGTACCTGGTGCTGCCAGAACCCCTGCAACCCAAGCAGCTGCACCCCACCACCACCCCTGGCCCTCACAGGGGCGAACCCAAGTCCTCTGGGGCAGCCTCATGAGCAAACCCCAGTGGACCCGCATGGAGAAGTGGAAATAAAACCACAGTGGAAACCCAGGGGCAGTGTGGCTAATGAAGAAGACCTAAACCTTCCCACCAGTTCTAGAAGCTACAGATTCATTCCACGCAATCAACTAGGCAGACTCTCTCTATGGAATTTACAAAAGGACACTGAGAGCTCCACAAAAGAAAATGCACTAGCTCTGATAGCTGTGGACTTTGGAGGCAAGAACACACGGGAGCCAGATTAACATCTGAGCTTCCCCCACAGTAGGTCCATAGACCAGCAGTGTTGGAGGGCATCCTAGGGAGGTGAGGTGGACTGTGACTCCCAGCGAGGGAAAGGACTCTGACAGCAGTGACTCAAGAAAAACATCTATTAATTTTATGTTTTGACTTGTTCAGTAGATTCTTTTGGATTTGTTTTCTTTTTGCTTTTATCTCCCCCTTTTGTATTTGTCAATTTTATTGGTACTAGGAAATCTAATTAAGCTTTTGAGCTTTTTTTTTTTCCCAGTAACATTTTTGTTGTTGTTGTTGTTGTAAACCTCTGCCTCTATGTTGAGCTTTTGCAGTTCTGTGGAGTTTTCCTTTTTTTTTTTTTCTTTATCTTTAATTTTAATTTTTAACTTTTATAACCTATTATTGTTTTTCCTACATTTATTCCTTTGTTTTCTTATCCTACTGTTCTCTCCCTCTTGTAGTTAATCTCTAATGTATATAAATCTTCTTTTGCTACCTCTACTTAGCTTTGCACACCTATTCTTTCTTTCATTTCTTTCTTTCCTTCCCTCTCAACATATTTGTTAGTTTTTATTTTCATTGTGTTATTCTCCAACTGACGCCTTGCCTTAGTTTTGTTTTCCAGTTTGTGCTTTAGTTACTTTTGTTCTTAACTGGTAGATAGAATCTTTGGTTTCCTTTGTTCTCCAGGTCAGTCTACTTTACTTTATTTTCGTTGGACTGTTTGACTTTGCTTATGGGTGTATATGTATATGTGTGTATATGTATATGTGTATATTCCATTATTTTAATTATCATTTGCCTGTTTCTGTAACTGTCATTTGTCTGGGATTCCTCTTTGTTTTATCAGTTTTGGGTATTTGTTTTAATCTCACTTAATGCCATAACAAACCGCTTGTGGAATCTTCGTTCCTGACCAGAGATCAAACCTTGAACCTTTGGAGTGGGAGCACTGACTCCAAGGCCCTAGACTACCAGAGAACTAACCCCAGGGAGAATCAGAGAGTGAGAACTCACACAAAGGAAACCACTTGAATACAAGACCCAGCATCACCTAACCACCAGTAGGACCCTGTGCAGGATGCCTCATCTAAACAACAAAAAACAAAAATACAAACCCAATCATCAGCAGACAGGATCACCACCTCGCTCAGCCTTGCCCATCAGAGGAAAAACAAACAAACAACAAAAACACTCAAAAAACTTTTGAGATGGATCTCATTGATATCTTCAGGACAGTCTATCCAAATGCAGAAGAATACACCTTCTTCTCAAGTGCACATGGAACATTCTCCAGGATAGACAACATCTTGGGTCACAAATCAAACCTCAATAAATTTAAGAAAATTAAAATCGTATCAAGCATCTTCTCTGACTGCAACGTTATGAGACTAGATATCAATCACAAGAAAAAACAACCACAACAACTGTAAGAAACACAAACACATGGAGATTAAACAACACGTTTCTAAATAACCAACAGCTTACTGAAGAAATCAAAAGGGAAATAAAAAATTTCTAGAAACAAATGACAATGAAAACACTACAATTCAAAACCTATGGGATGCAGCAAAAGCAGTTCTGAGGGAAGTTTATAGTAATACAATCCTACCTCAAGAAACAAGAAAAACATCAAATAGACAACCTAGCTTTACACCTAAAACAACTGGATAAAGAACAACAACAACCACCAAAAAAAAAAAAAAAAAAATTAATAAAAGGAAAGAAATCATAAAGAACAGAGCAAAATAAATGAAAGAAACAATAGTAAAGAAAAATAAAATTTTAATGAATTAATTTTTAAAAGTTGATTCTTTGAGAATATAAACAAAATTGACAAACTTTTAGCCAGACTCATCAAGAAAAGAGAGAAGCATCAAATCAACAAAATTAGAAATGAAAAATGAGAGATTACAACAGTCAATGAAGTAATACAAAGAATTATAAGAGACTATTATGAACAACTATATGGCAATAAAATGGATAACCTGGAAGAAATGACAGATTCTTAGAAAAGTTCAATTAGTCTAAGACTGAACCAAGAGGAAATAGAAATTATGAACAACACAATTACAAGCACTGAAACTGAAGCTGTAATCAAAAATATTCCAAAAAACAAAAGATCAGGACCAGATGGCTTCACAGGATAATTCTGTCATACATTTAGAGAAGAGCTAATGCTTACTGTTCTAAAACTCTTTCAAAAAATTGCAGTGGAAGGAACATTTCCAAGCTCATTCTACCATCACCCTGATACCAAAACCAAGACAACACAAAAAAAGAAAACTACAGGCCAACATCAGTGATAAACATAGATGCAAAGAGCCTCAAAAAAATTTTAGGAAACAGAATTCAGCAACACATCAAAAAGCTCATACACCATGATTAAGTTGGGTTTATTTTAGGGATGCAAGGATTCTTCAATATATGGAAATCAATCAATGTGATACACCATATTAACAAACTGAAAGATAAAAACCATATGATGATCTCAATATGCAGAAAAAGTATTTGACAAAATTCAGCACCCATTTATGATTAAGCTCTTTAAAAAATGGGCATAGAAGGAATCTACCTCAACAAAGTTAAGGCCATATATGATAAGCCTACAGCAAACATTATTCTCAACGGTGAAACACTGAAAGCATTTCCCCTAAGATCAGGAACAAGACAAGTATGTCCATTTTCACCACTGTTATTCAACATAGTTCTTGGAAGTCCTAGCTACAGAAATCAGAGAAGAAAAAGAAAGAAAAGGAATCGAGGTCGGAAAAGAAGTAAAGCTCTCACTGTTTGCAGATTATATGATACTGTACATAGAAAACCCTAAAGATAGTATCAGAAAATTACTAGAGCAAATCAGTGAATTTAGCAAAGTTGCAGGATACAAAATCAATATACAGAAATCACTTGCATTTCTGTATACTAACAATGAAAACTCAGAAAGAGAAATTAAGGAATCAATCACATTTACCATTGCAACAAAATGAATCAGTTCAGTTCAGTAGCTCGGTCATGTCTGACTGTTTGCAACCCCATAAACCACAGCATCCCTGTCCATCAGCAACTCCCAGAGTTTACCCAAACTCATATCCATTAAGTCGGTGATGCCATCCAGCCATCTCATCCTCTGTCGTCACCTTTTCCTCCTGCCCTCAATCTTTCCCAGCATCAGGGTCTTTTCAAATGAGTCAGCTCTTTGTATCAGGTGGCCAAAGTATTGGAGTTTCACCTTCAACATCAGTCCTACCAGTGAACCCCTAGGACTGCTCTCCTTGAGGATGGGCTGGTTGGATCTCCTTGCAGTCCAAGGGACTCTCAAGAGTCCTTTCCAACACCACAGTATCAAACAGTCAAAGGCATCAATTCATCGGCACTCAGCTTTCATTATAGTCCAACTTTCACATCCATACATGACTACTGGAAAAACCATAGCCTTGACTAGAGGGACCTTAGTCAGCAAAGTAATGTCTCTGCTTTTGAATATGCTGTCTAGGTTGGTCGTAACTTTCCTCCCAAGAATTAAGCGTCTTTTTATTTCATGGCTGCAGTCACCATCTGCAGTAATTTTGGAAACCCCCCAAAAATAAAGTCTGTCATTTTTTACGTTGTTTCCCCATCTATTGCCATGAAGTAATGGGACCAGATGCCATGATCTTCATTTTCTTTTTTTTTTTTATTTTTTTTTTATTTTATTTTTTTTTTATTTTTTTTTTGTATTTATTTATTTTTTTACACGAACTCCCAAACATGAACCCCCCTCCCACCTCCCACCCCACATCATCCCTCCAGATCATCCCCATACACCAGCCCCAAGCGTCCTGCATCCTGCATTAAACATAGACTGGCAATTCATTTCTTACATGATAGTATCCAAATTTCAATGCTATTCTCCCAAATCATCCCACCNTGAAACCTGGCTTGGAGAATTTTGAGCATTACTTTACTAGCATGTGAGATGAGTGCAATTGTGCGGTAGTTTGAACATTCTTTGGCATTGCCTTTCTTTGGCATTAGAATGAAAACTGACCTTTTCCAGTCCTATGGTCTTGCTGAGTTTTCCAAATTTGCTGACACATTGAGTGTAGCACTTTCACAGCATCATCTTTTAGGATTTGACATAGCTCAACTAGAATTCCATCACCTCCACTAGCTTTGTTCATAGTGATGCTTCCTAAGGCCCACCTGACTTCTCATTCCAGGATGTCCAGCTCTAGATGAGTGTGAGTGATCACACCTTCATGATTATGTGGATCGTGAAGATCTTTTTTGTACAGTTCTTCTGTGTATTCTTGCCACCTCTTCTTAATATCTTCTGCTTCTGTTAGGTCCATACCATTTCTGTCCTTTATTGAGCCCATCTTTGCATGAAATAGTCCCTTGGTATCTCTAATTTTCTTGAAGTGATCTCTAGTCTTTCCCATTCTATTGTTTCCCTCTCTTTCTTTGCATTGATCACTGAGGAATGCTTTCTTATCTCTCCTTGCTATTCTTTGGAACTCTGCATTCAAATCTTTCCTTTTCTCCTTTGCTCTTCACTTCTCTTCTTTTCACGGGTATTTGTAAGGCCTCCTCAGACAGCCATTTTGCCTTTTTGCATTTCTTTTTATTGGGTATAGTACTGATCCCTGTCTCCTGTATAATGTCATGAACCTCCGTCCATAGTTCATCAGGCACTTTATCAGATCTAGTCCCTTAAATCTATTTCTCACTTCCACTGTATAATCATAAGGGATTTGATTTAGGTCATACCTGAATGGTCTAGTGGTTTTCCCTACTTTCTTCAATTTAAGTCTGAATTTGGCAATAAGAAGTTCATGGTCTGAGCCACAGTCAGCTCCTGGTCTTGTTTTTGCTGACTGTATAGAGCTTCTCCATCTTTGGCTGCAAAGAATATAATAAATCTGATTTTGGTGTTGACCATCTGGTGATGTCCATGTGTAGAGTCTTCTCTTGTGTTGTTTGAAGAGAGTGTTTGCTATGCCCAGTGTGTTCTCTTGGCAAAAGTCTATTAGCCTTTGCCCTGCTTCATTCTTTACTCCAAGGCCAAATTTGCCCGTTACTCCAGATGTTCTTTGACTTCCTACTTTTGCATTCCAGTCCCCTATAACGAGAAGGACATCTTTTTTGGTTATTAGTTCTAAAAGTTCTTGTAGGTCTTTACAAAACCATTCAACTTCAGCTTCTTCAGTGTTACTGGTTGGGGCATAGACTTGGATTACCATGATACTGAATGGTTTGCCTTGGAAACAAACAGATCATTCTGTCGTTTTTGAGACTGCACACACGTACTGCATTGTGGACTCTTTTGTTGACCATGATGGTTACTCCATTTCTTCTAAGGAATTCCTGCCCGCAGTAGTAGATATAATGGTCATCTGAGTTAAATTCACCAATTCCAGTCCATCTTAGTTCGCTGATTCCTAGAATGTTGACGTTCACTCTTGCCATCTCTTGTTTGACCACTTCCAATTTGCCTTTATTCATGGACCTAATATTCCTGGTTCCTATGCAATATTTCTCTTTACAGCATCAGACCTTGCTTTTATTACCAGTCACATCCACAACTGGGTGCTATTTTTGCTTTGGCTCCATATCTTCATTCTTTCTGGAGTTATTTCTCCACTCATATCCAGTAACATTTTGGGCACCTACTGACCTNTATTCATGGACCTAATATTCCTGGTTCCTATGCAATATTTCTCTTTACAGCATCAGACCTTGCTTTTATTACCAGTCACATCCACAACTGGGTGCTATTTTTGCTTTGGCTCCATATCTTCATTCTTTCTGGAGTTATTTCTCCACTCATATCCAGTAACATTTTGGGCACCTACTGACCTTAGGAATTTATCTTTCAGTGTCCTATCTTTTTGCCTTTTCATACTGTTCATGGCGTTCTCAAGGCAAGAATACTGAAGTGGTTTGCCATTCCCTTCTCCAGTGGACCACATTCTGTCAGACCTCTCCACCATGACTCATCTGTCCTGGGTGGCCCCACACGGCATGGCTTAGTTTCATTGAGTTAGACAACGCTGTGGTCCATATGCTCAGATTGGCCAGTTGTCTGTGATTGTGGTTTCAGTCTGTCTGCCCTCTGATGCCCTCTTTCAGTGCCTACCATCTTAACTGGGTTTCTCTTACCTTGGACATGAGGTATCTCTTCACAGCTGCTCTAACAAAGCACAGCTGCTGCTCCTTACCTTGGACGTGTGGTAGCTCCTCTTGGCCGCTCCTGTACTGCACAGCCACTGCTCTTTTCTAGGAATAAACTTACCTAAAGAGACAAAAGAACTATACACAGAAAATTATAAGACACTAATGAAAGAAATCAAAGACCACATAAACAGATGGAGAGATATTCCATATTCCTAGATAGGAAGAATAATATTGTGAAAATGACTATTCTACCGAGTGCAATCTACAGATTCAGTGTGATCCCTATCAAATGACCAATGGCATTTTTCACAGAACTAGAACAAAAATTTCACAATTCATATGGAAACAAAAAAAACCCCGAATAGCCAAAACAGTCTTGAGAAAAAAGAATGGAGCTGGAGGAATCAACCTTTCTGACTTTGGATTATACTACAAAATTACAGTCATCAAGACAGTATGGATACTGGCACAAAAACAGAAATATTTTCTATTTTTGTTTAGAAAGCCCAGAAATAAACCAATGCACCTATGGGTATCTTATTTTTAACAAAGGAGGCAAGAATATACAATGAGGCAAAGATGCAGCCTCTTAAATAAATGGTGCTGGGAAAACTGGACAGCTACATGTAAAAGAATGAAATTAGAACACGTAACACCATATACAAAGATAAACTCAAAATGGATTAAAGACCTAAATGTAAGACCAGAAACTATAAAACTCTTAGAGGAAAACATAGGCAGAACATTATGACATAAGTTAAAGCAAGATCCTCTATGACCCATGACCCACCTCCTAGGGTGACAGAATAGAACCAAAAGTAAACAAGTGAGACNATGGATTAAAGACCTAAATGTAAGACCAGAAACTATAAAACTCTTAGAGGAAAACATAGGCAGAACATTATGACATAAGTTAAAGCAAGATCCTCTATGACCCATGACCCACCTCCTAGGGTGACAGAATAGAACCAAAAGTAAACAAGTGAGACCCAATTAATCTTAAAAGCTTTTGCACAGCAAAGGAAACTATAAGCAAGGTGCAAAGACAACCCTTAGAATGGGAGAAAATACTAGCAAATGAAACAACTGACAAAGGATTAATTACCAAAACATACAAACAGCTCATACAACTCAATACCAGAAAAACAACCCAACCAAAAAGTGGGAAAAAAAACCTAAACAAGAGTTTCTCCAAAGAAGACATACAGACGGCTAACAAACACATGAACAGATGTTCAACATCGCTCATTATTTAAGAAATGCAAATCAAAACTACAATGAGATAATCACCTCACACAATGGCCTTCATCAAAATGTCTACAAACAATTAGTGCTGGAAAGGGTGTGGAGTTGGTGGGAATGTAAATTGATACAGCCATTATGGAAGATGGTATGGAGATTCCTTTAAAAAACTAGGAATAAAACCACCATATGACCCAGCAATCCCACTCCTAGGCAAATACACAAAGGATGAACCAAAATTGAAAAAGACACATGTATCCCATTGTTCACTGAAGCACTATTTACAATAGCTAGAACATGGAACCAACCTAGATGTCCATCGATAGATGAATGGATAAAGAAGTTGTGATACATCTAAATGATGGAATATTACTTAGCCANCAAAATTGAAAAAGACACATGTATCCCATTGTTCACTGAAGCACTATTTACAATAGCTAGAACATGGAACCAACCTAGATGTCCATCGATAGATGAATGGATAAAGAAGTTGTGATACATCTAAATGATGGAATATTACTTAGCCATAAAAAGGAATGCATTTGAGTCAGTTCTAATGACATGGATGAACCTAGAACCTATTTTACATAGTGAAGTAAGTCAGAAAGAGAAACATAAATATCACATTCTAACACATACATACAGAATCTAGAAAAATGGTACTGAAGAATTTATTTACAGGGCACAAATGGAAAAACAGATATAGAAAACTGACTTATGGACATGGAAGAGGGGAGGAGAGGGTGAGACGTATGGAAAGAGTAACATGCAAACTTATATTACCATACGTGAAATAGGTAGCCAATGGGAATTTGCAGTATGGCTCAGGAAACTCAAACAGGGGCTCTGTATCAACGTAGAAGGGTGGGATGGAGGGGGAGATAGGAGGGAGGCTCAAAAGGGAGGGAATGTATCTATAGGGGATATTTATATGCAGGAGAGTGAGTTTGATCCCTGGATGGAGAAGATCCCCCTGAGGATGGTATGTCAATTTGCTTTCATTTTCTTGCTGGGAAACACCATGAACAGAGGATCTGGTGGGCTACAGTCTGCATGTTGAGGTTCGACAGAAAACAACAAAATTCTGTAAAGCAATTTACCTTCAATCAAAAATTAATTAAACAAACAACCATAAAAATGAATAAACACTACAGCCAGGTATGTTTTTTAGTCATAACATTAAGTGTAAAGTGATAACAATATTTGATGCTTAGATTAAAGAAGAGTATACTATTCTTCCTTTAGGTTCAAAAACATTTCTTTAAAAACTGATTTGTAGGACTTTTACCAATAAAATGAAGTTCTTGGTTTAACACTTTGAAGAGTAAATACCTCATATATGTTTTGCACTGTGTGTACGCAGTCACTTCAGTCGTGTCTGACTCTTTGCCACCACATGGACTGTAGCCCACCGGGTCCTCTGTTCATGAGGTTTCCCAGCAAGAAAACAGAAGCGAATTGACATACCCTCCTCAGGGGGATCTTCTCAATCCAGGGATCAAACTCACATCTGCTGCACTGCAGGTGGATTCTTTATTGCTGAGCCACCGGGGAAGCCACATTTTGTAGTATAGACACTCACTCTTAACTTACCTCTACCAGCTTGACACGGATTTTAAGTTAGGGTCAAAGCCACTCCCAAGGCTTGTTTTCAACCTTTGGTTTGCATGGAAGTGACCGAAGTGTCTCTTCCTTCCCACCATTGCCCATACTTACATGGACACACCTTCCTTCTTCTACTCTCTGCTTGGTGATGAGGTCTGAATCACTTCCTTGTACCCTGTCAGTGGATTAATGGATGTTCTAGATGGCTCAGTGGTAAGGAATTCATCTGCAAGGCAGGAGATGCAGTTTCAGTCCCTGGGTGGGGAAGATCCATTCCAGTATTCTTGCCTGGAGAAGGAAAAGGAAATGACAACCCACTCCAGTATTCTTGCCTGGAGAATCCCAAGAACAGAGAAACCTGGTGGGCTACAGTCCACAGGGTCACAAAGAGTCAGATACAACTTAGTGACTAAGAGCAGAAACAAGCAGATTAACAGAGTTTTCTTCTGGCAGATAGAGAAGAAAAGGTATATGTGTTCAATCTTTGACCTACATCAACTCAGGATTCTAAAAAAGTCACATCACATTTATTTTTACAATTGATTGCTCATGTTTTCACATATCCTGTTCTCATGAAACCCAAGTCATACCTCTTTCTGATGCAGGAATCACCAGGGCCTGCAGTGTGAGCAGAGAAAAGGATGGGGGGATGGTACAGAGAGAGGCCAAGAGGAGTCTTGACCCCTGCGATTGTGCCATTGCTTGTTTCAGCTGCTAGGTGACACCGCTAAAGGTTTTCAACACACTTCCTGTTGGTGATGCTTCTGCTAGTCCAGATTCCTGCGTGCCATAGGAGTGACTGCACCCCAAGCATAGCTTCTAAAGTTGGCTTTCCTTTCCTTTATTCACAGTGTTTGGCCATTTCCCCCAAGTCTAAAATATAACACCATGCAGTGGTTGCTCTATCAGGACAGGCTTCCTCCTCCAAAGGAAAGCTTTACTCACACCAACCCTTCTTCAAAAGCATGTAGACCTTTGTCTTACTGTAAACACTACCTTAGACTTTACCTTTGCTCACAGCTGTTTTCTTTTAGGAGTGATGTTTACTTTCCCTGCCAGTAGGTCTTTTTGAAAACATCCTGTTCTACTTTGGTCTCTTTACCTTTCCATTTCAGGGGCCAAGGGTCAAGATTTCCAATCTCCCACAAGTAGGCCTGTTGCTTGCTTTTTCCCCATCACCAGCGAGGAACATCAGGAAATCAGTCATGATGAAGTCACTAGGTTCTATCCTACCATTCTGCAGGATTCCTGCTCTCCTAGCTCCTCCCTTTCACAATTCCATAAAACCTATACTTACCTTCAGCTCTTTTTGGAGAAGACACATACATACATACACATATATAGATACAATCATAAACATTGCCTGATCAAGTACCTTTTATTCCAGCATGTGTGTCTTGATCTGGCCTTGGTCCAAATCACAAATTCAGCAAACTTAACCTTCTTTCAGTGTTTCTTTTTTCATTTTTCCTTCTATGTTTCTCATCTTCTTTAAGGGTGCCCTTGTGATCTCAACCATAAATCGTTGCATTCTACCTAGAATGCATAATGCTTCTCACTGAAACAGATCCCACTTGCCTCTTGGATCAAGAAACTGATAACATGATCCATGTCTATAAGAAATGCTTATAACCACATCTAAAATATTCAGGGATTTTTAGTTTTTACGAAGTCCTTCCTTTAAGAAACAGCCTTGGGTAGCAGAAGGTACACTGGCTTTGCAGTCAGCTTGACTCGACTCCAAATTCCTAAGAAAAAAATGAGAGAAGGGAAAGGAAGAACCGAAATAAGAGCCCAAAGATGAGTGAAGAAAGGAAAAGCTGCACTCATGCTCTAGGCATTACTCTGTTTGGACTCTGCCACTTGGAAACTAAAATGGATGATGTGGTATTTATATTTAAAGGGAGTTTGCCATGAACTTGAGCAAGATAAATAATGAATACTGAACTTTTAAGAAGGTAGGCCTAGTGAAACTTTAAGGGACATTCCAAGAAAAAAAGTATTATGACTTCAGCTTTAAAAAAAAAAAAAAAAAACACTTTGCCATGTAACAAATAAACCAGATGTCATCAGGAGCAGATGCCAATGAAAGTTTTCTCTACTGAATTTAATAGAAGGAAACATCATCTGTGACCATTTCCTTCCATGAAAAAGAAGGCTGACCAAATCCTTAGTATTAAAGTTCAAGGTGTCGGAAATGAAATCCACAAGTAGAAGCCAGGTTAAATAAAAAAGTGTTGAAGTATTAAAAGAAAATGCTTTAAAAGTAAGAATAATTACTTGCATACCATAGAGGAGATTGAAATGCATTGAATGAAAGAAGAGATGAATTTTTCTGTAATTCTAACTTGGTTTGGAGTTGACACAAAGTATTTGATTTTGATTTTTTTTCCTTTAGTTATTAGCTTTTTCAAGTAAGCTATATATATATATATATATATAATTTTCTAACCTCTGTGTAACAATTTATGAATTGAAGTGAAAGTGTTAGTCGTGTCCGACTCTTTGTGACCCCATGGAATTCTCCAGGCAGGAATACTAGGGTGGTTAGCCATTCCCTTCTCCAAGGATCCCTGACCCAGGGATCGAACCAGGATTTCCTGCATTGCAGGCAGATTCTTTATCATCTGAGTAATCAGGGAAGCCCCTGACAATATCTATGTTTCTAACTTTCCTGTGAGTGTTTGTTTACTGTCTTGGAGGTGGTATATTGCATTTCATGGAAACATGCCATGTTAATTTATACTGAAATAAGATTGGCTGTTTTCAACCATTTGTAAGTTTTAAGAAAAAAATATTTTCAGATTCCTAGAAGTTCTGTACAATTTGCTTTAACATAAAATCAGAAGAATGATTTTTCTTTTTCCCTGTGAACTTTTTCTAGTCATTTGCTAATGGCCTACTTTTTTTTTCCACCAGAAATGTAACTGATTTGGGGAAGTAATTCAGAATAAATAAATTATCACTAGGCTTGGGTTTTGGTAACCCAAGTGTTAATGTTAGCAGATAACACAATCTGCATTTGACTTCTAAGCTTTTCCTGTTATTTACCAAGTGTCTCCTTCTGTGCCCTAAATAATTTAGAGTTAAAGTGAACTTTGCCACTAAGTCCTAGAAAGCTCCAAATCACATTGATTTTGTTTGTTAATGTTTCTGTCATAGAACCAAGCTCTGAAGCCTTTATACTTGCTCTCTAATCTTAAACAAAAGTCTTCTTATGATGACAGCTGTAAGCTTCTGGCAAGGGGTAGAATAAATCTAATGTCCAAAGTGAGCTGGTACAGAACCGTTCTTATATGTATTAGTAATTACAATATAATATTTTTACGATGTGCATCTTATATAGGAAAATCTGCATTTAACATGACCAAAACAAAGAAGGATTAAAAAACTCAATATGGATTGATTTGTAAAGGGTTGTATTGATACGTTATTCAACAGTGGCATCTAAAATAAAGGAAAATTAAATTTACATGTGTTTGAGTGAATATTTACATAACCAGCCTGCAACCCTTGAAAGAATAACAACTGTAATTGAATATTTCTTGCAGCAATGTCTCATGAATAATTTTAAATGTTCACTTCAGCGTGTTGTGAAAAATGGCACAGCAGATTCTTCACAGTCGTGGAAAAATGTTGCTGCTTCCCTGTTGTGGTTTCTTTATGCCAAAAAGCAGTCACTTCAAATGATTCAAATGATTTGCATTTGTTTCATTTATATGACCTTGGAACACTTTTTGAAGGAGACGAGATCTAACAAAATCAAGATCATACTTTCATTGCAATGATTACATAAAGAGAGGTTCAAAAAGTTTTCACTTTGCCAAAGTTATAAATTGTGACAGGTTTGAAATGAAAGTCCCAAGATTATGATGGCCTTCTCTGGTCATGTTCCTGCCTTTAAGAAGGTTTGTGACACTCTAAAACTCTTTTACAAATACGTCCCACAGACAAGTTTAAGACACTAATAATAAAGTCTCATTACACAAAAAAAATAGTACTTCAAAAGAATATCTAACTTTGTCACTAATTTTAATGTCTTGCTCGAAACCAAACTACAGAAAATTCTTTTTAATCTTCCATTTTAAGTCAGATTAGAAAATAATAGTTTTTTAGACTTGGGTGATTATTTCCTTCCCCATTTTAGGGAAGTTTTCAACTATTATCTCCTCAAGGATTTTCTCATGGTCTTTCTTTTTGTCTTCTTCTTCTGGGACTCCTATAATTCGAATGTTGGAGCGTTTCATATTGTCCTGGAGGTCTCTGAGATGGTCCTCATTTCTTTTAATTCGTTTTTCTTTTTTCCTCTCTGATTCATTTATTTCTACCATTCTATCTTCTATCTCACTAATCCTATCTTCTGCGTCCGTTATTCTACTATTTGTTGCCTCCAGAGTGTTCCTGATCTCATTTATTGCATTATTCATTGTACAATGACTCTTTTTTATTTCTTCTAAGTCCTTGTTAAACCTTTCTTGCATCTTCTCAATCCTTGTCTCCAGGCTATTTATCTGTGATTCCATTTTTATTTCAAGATTTTGGATCATTTTCACTATCAATATTCGGAATTCTTTCTCAGGTAGATTCCCTATCTCTTCCTCTTTTGTTTGGTTTGGTGGACATTTCTCCTGTTCCTTTACCTGCTGAGTATTCCTCTGTCTCTTCATCTTGGTTATATTGCTGTNGACTTGGGTGATTATTTCCTTCCCCATTTTAGGGAAGTTTTCAACTATTATCTCCTCAAGGATTTTCTCATGGTCTTTCTTTTTGTCTTCTTCTTCTGGGACTCCTATAATTCGAATGTTGGAGCGTTTCATATTGTCCTGGAGGTCTCTGAGATGGTCCTCATTTCTTTTAATTCGTTTTTCTTTTTTCCTCTCTGATTCATTTATTTCTACCATTCTATCTTCTATCTCACTAATCCTATCTTCTGCGTCCGTTATTCTACTATTTGTTGCCTCCAGAGTGATTCTGATCTCATTTATTGCATTATTCACTATGTAATGACTCCTTTTTATTTCTTCTAGGTCCTTGTTAAACCTTTCTTGCATTTTCTCAATCCTTGTCTCCAGGCTATTTATCTGTGATTCCATTTTTATTTCAGGATTTTGGATCATTTTCACTAAAGGACTAGAGCTTACTTACTAATTTGTGTACATGGGGTTGTATCTGCATCTTCTTTATCTCCTACATTTAACAAGAACAATATTTACCACCACTGCAGACTCTCTCTAAGCTTGTATGCTTGTTTATGTTTCCTGATATCTGAGGGCTTTTGTGTGCACTGGCCTTAGGGAT
Source organism: Oreotragus oreotragus (assembly GCA_006410675.1). Lineage (NCBI taxonomy): Eukaryota > Metazoa > Chordata > Mammalia > Artiodactyla > Bovidae > Oreotragus > Oreotragus oreotragus. The sequence goes on from SJYX01010691.1 coordinate 70,555, forward strand.
ACATGTGAGAAACTAACCTAGTACCTGTTTTGGTTTCAGTTAGGAGAAGGCAATGGCACCCCACTCCAGTACTCGTGCCTGGAAAATCCCATGGACGGAGGAGCCTGGTAGACTGCAGTCCACGGGGTCTCGAAGAGTCAGACAGGACTGAGAGACTTCACTTTCACGTTCCACTTTCATGCCCTAGAGAAGGAAATGGAAACCCATTCCAGTGTTCTTGCCTGGAGAATCCCAGGGACGGGGGAGCCTGGTGGGCTGCCGTCTATGGGGTCACACAGAGTCGGCCATGACTGAAGCGACTTAGCAGCAACAGCAGTGTTACTAAGTGAATAGCTTTACCGGATCATCATCTCTTAAGATTATCTGGTTGAGTTACTCTTTTATAAGAAACATCTTTGGTCGTTTATGTCCATAAACTCTTTGCTACTACAACTGCTAGTTAACATCGAGAAATCCATTATGAAATGTAAAGAGACTAATATAGTCTCTCAGACACATGCAATGAGGCAAGCACTGTTCTAGGTGTTTCATAGATTATTCGCTTTGATTCTCTCAGAAATCCTATATGGCAGGTATTAAAACCTTCATTGTCTTATGAACACTCAGTTCAAAGCAACTGACTTGGCTAAGACTCCATAGCAATATAAGAGAAGCTGAATTCAAATTTAGCTATGCCTGCTTTGAAAGCCATCAATTTTCTAGTCTATCAGGTGACTATAAAACCTGAACGATCATGTAACTTTGAAGCTAGAAAAGAATTATTTACTCCTCTATTAGAAAAACAAAGGTTTATAAACATGTAAATGTGTTACATCCCAATGTGTTGCCCAATATCAGTGAACAACAGGCTGAAAATCAATTTCTGAATGTTGTTCCAACACTGCTGGCTTTAAATGTTGAGCTCGAACTTAGATTTTTGGAATTTCTGTCTTCTATAATTTCAACATGCTTTTGAATTCCCTTTCTCCCAATCAAATGCCAAAAGCAAGCACTACACAGACACACACACCCATGGAGTCATCTGCCTCATTTCCTTCATGAGAGGCTAAGCTTGCTTTCTCTGATGTGTATCTTGCCTCACTATGCAACATTAACCTGACCTCCTACCAGGTCCCTTTTCATGGTGCCAAAGTAGAGCCTCAGGACCCTTTCTCAGTTCCTTCCTAAGCCCTTTACAAATAAGTCCTGGTTTGTGAACACTGAAAATCAATTCCCAAATAAATTTTTCCAGCTTTCACATGAGTAAGATCAATTGCCTTTCTTTAGCAATATGTTCCAGATAATTTGCTAAGCATTTGGCACATGTGATCTTATCTAGCAGTTATAATAACTGAACACAGTTGACACTGGTCCTCACCCTTATTTTTCAAGTGGGTACACTCAGAAAGACAAAACAAATTACACAAAGCAACTGAATAAGTAAGAGAAGATTCAGGAATGCAAGCCAAAACTAGCAAGGCTTCCATAGTCTACCTTTTCAGGCTTCCATCAGGTAAGCAAACTTCTGAGCTGCTCACATGTTCAGTTCAGTTCAGTTGCTCAGTCATGTCTGACTCTTTGCAACCCCATGGACTGCACCATGCCAGGCCTCCCTGTCCATTACCAACTCCCAGAGCTTGCTCAAATTCATGTCCATCGAATCAGAGATGCCATCCAACCATTTCATCCTCTGTCATCCCCTTCTCCTTGTACCTTCAATCTTTCCCAGCATCAGGGTCTTTTCCAGTGAATCAGTTCTTTGCATCAGGTGGCTAAATTATTGGAGCTTGAGCTTCAGCATCAGTCCTTCCAATGAATATTCAGGACTGATTTCCTTTAGGATTGACTGGTTGGATCTCTTTGCAGTCCAAGGGACTCTCAAGAGTCTTCTCCAACACCACAGTTCATAAGCCTCAATTCTTCGGCACTCAGCTTTCTTTATAGTCCAACTCTCACATCCATACATGACCACTGGAAAAACCATAGCCTTGACTAGGCAGGCTTTTGTCAGCAAAGTAATATCTCTGCTTTTTAATATGTTGTCTGGGTTGGTCATTTATTTTTGTCCAAGGAGCAAGCATCTTTTAATTTCATGGTTCACATGTAGTACCTTGGAGAAGCTCCATGGGCAGCAAAAAGTGTTTGTTCCTTTCCATGTTCCCAACTTTTCCCAACTCGAAAAACAAATAAACAAAAGCCAGGTATTCAAAACTGCGTTCATGGAGAATAGGAACCTGTTATAGACAACCATTTTCTTGACATTATGGATCAGATGGGGCTGCCCTGGTAGCTCAGACAGTAAAGAATCTTCCTGCAATGGAAGAGATGTGTGCTCAGTCCCTGCGTTGGGAAGATCCCCCGAAGAAGGAAATAGCAAGCTACTCCACTATTCTTGCCTGGGAAATCCCATGGATGGAGGATGGACAGCGGAGCCTGGCAGGGCTATAATCCATGGGGTTGCAAAGAGTCAGATATGACTGAGCAACTGACACTTTCACTGATACTACCTATATCCCTGTAACAATATCAAGTACTTTGCTTTCTAAAAGAGACTGTTGCCATTTTCACTCCCAAGTGTTAAATGTGCTCTCCTTTGAAACCATAATGTTTATGTAAAACAAAATGAATAAAAATCTCCACAAACTTTGTACTCTAAAATATATTATACATTCTGTTAAACTTTGCAACTGATCATAGAAAAACCATTTTCGAGTTTAGTTATGATGCATGTTGCTGAGGAAATTTTGGATTTTTCTATTAGTGCTCAGATGGCTGTACTGTAGACAGCTGCTGGGGAAATTTGGCAGGTGTCCAAATGAAGTTAGAAATGTACATGTTTATCACTTAGAAGCTGCATACACCTACTGTTCTTCTTCACCAAAAGATAACAATCCCACATTTTATAGGCAATTTTCTTTCCTTTTTTTGTCCCAGAGGCTCACCAAAATTCAATAAGTTTATTTTAGTGAAAACCACCTTGCTGCACTCAGCATCTTGTCTAAGCAAAATTCCCTAAAATAAAGTGAGCAGGAGCCATTTAGCAGAGTGAACAAAGCCAAAATGATCATGAGCCCATTGCTTTCCAAATGAGCCCATTACTATTAATTTCTCCTGTCCTTAGACAATATATGGGAAAAGCAAGTTCATCAGGAGAGTGAAATAAGTGTTAAAAAAAAAAAAGTTGGTGAAAATGTCTCTCCCCTTCAAAACTGCATCCTAAGTCAGGCGATCCCTATAGCACACTAACTCTCAAAGGCACAAGCTCTGCTACATGTTTTAGATGACGAGCTGTGCATGAGTGCAGGATGTTTTGACACTGGCATCAAACAGGAGCTAAATATTTGTAGAGCCACTTCAGTCAGTACACATAATGCAGCAGATTCCATTCTCAAAGACTTAGAATTTTCCCTCCTTGGAAATCTAGGGAGACTGTCATGGAAAGAATGTTAATAATAGACTCCATAAGTTAAAAAATAAATGACATTGAAAGACTCACTTGATGTAAGTCAAATTCTCTGCCACTCCCTACCCTGCCCTAAGGAGGGCACACAGCTACGTGTGCAGGATGGGGTGTTTGGTTTGAGGGCACAGCTAGAGATGCGAAGTGGGAGGTGAGCAAAGCAATGTCTTTGGTACTTTTCTGAACCCCAGAGCCTCCACTTACAAGCTGTTTCACATTGGACTTCTCAAATCACAACACTCTTGGTTTTTTAATCTATAAAATGAGAACAGTGATAGTTCTTACCTTATAAATATAAGATATTAAATGTAAATAGCCTAGGACAGTACTTGGCATGTAATACGATTTATTTTTAATGGTCATGAATTTTTATGGACTTGGACAGCAGTTTCTGTCTCCTCTCTTTCTTCTCAAATGGAGACTATGGAAAGGTAAGCATAAACCTGAATCTCTGCTGACAAAAAGTCAAGCAGGATGGCGTGGGATTTGGGGCCACAGAAAGAGTGAGGTGGCTGGCCAAACACACGTTTTTAAGAGAGGGAGGTATTCTTTTCCTATGAGGTGAGTCTTCAATGTTGTTGTTCAGTCACTTAGTTGTGTGCGACTCCCTGAGAACCCGTGGACACTAGGCTTCCCTTTCCTTCACCATCTCCAAGAGCTTGCTCAAACCCATGTCCATTGAGTCAGTGATGCCATCCAACCATCTCATCCTCTGTCGTCCCTTTCTCCTCCTGTCTTCAATCTTTCTCAGCATTGGTCTTTTCCAATGAGTCAGCTTTTCCCATCAGGTGACCAAAATACTGGAACTTCAGCATCAGCCCTTCCAATGAATACTCAGGGTTGATTTCCTTTAGAATTGACTGGCTGGATCTCCTTGCAGTCCAAGAGACTCTCAAGAGTCTTCTCCAACACTACAGTTCAAAAGCATCAATTCTTTGGCACTCAGCCTTCTTTATGGTCTAACTCTCACATCCATACATGACTACTGGAAAAGCCATAGCTTTGACTAGATGAACCTTTGTTGGCAAAATAATATTTTCGTTTTTTTAATATGGTGTCTAGGATTGTCATAGCTTTTATTCCAAGGAGAAAGTGTTTTTTAATTTCATGACTGCAGTCACCATCCACGTTGATTCGGGAGCCCAAAAAAAAGTCTGCCACCATTTCCATTGTTTCCCCATGTATTTGCCATGAAGTGATGGGACCAGATGCCATGATCTAAGTTTTCAGAATGTTGAGTTTTAAGCCAGCTTTTTCACTCTCCTCTTTCACTTTCATCAAGAAGCTGTTTAGTTCCTCTTCACTTTCTGCCATAAGGGTGGTGTCATCTACATAATCTGAGTCTTCCATGCTTTCTTACTATACGAAGATAGTCTTCAAATGTAAGCTTGGGAAGAACATTAGGGTAGACTGAGTTTGACTTAATCTGAGCCTTAAAGAAGCAAAAAAAATTTTCTTAGATCACATAAAGTCCAGCTTACATTACCAAGATGAAAGACCAGCTAAGAATTTGGTGCTACTTGAAGTATTCTCTACTATATACATGTGCTCCTCCCAGAGCCCTGTAACAGCCCAAGAAATAACTAAAACTCAGGTATCAGGGATTTTTCTTAATGACTTTAAAACAACACTTTAATCTCCAACCACTACCATGTCTGGTTCCCTATCATGTGTTGTCTGTTTATCTGTGCACGCATGCTAAGTCGCTTCAGTTGTGTCCCCCTTTTTGCAACCCTATGGACTGTAGTCCACCAGGCTTTCTGTCAGTGGAATTCTCCAGGCAAGAATACTGCAGTGGGTTGCCATTTCCTTCTCCAGGGGATCTTCCTGACCCAGGGACTGAATCTACATCGCAGGCAGATTCTTTACCACTGAGCCACTGAGGGGAAGCCCATCTGTTTTGTATTTACAAATGATTCTTTCTTTCCCGGCAGAGAAAATTTGAACATTATCACAACTTCTGGCCCTTTTCCCTGGTTAGTTGACTTCGTTGACTGGATAATAAACCAGATAAAATGTCCACAAACCCAACTCTGGAATGCCACTGGCTGGTTGTCTATGAGTAATGCCATCAGTATTAAGAACAGAAGCACACACACAAAAAAAAAAAGAACAGAAACACACATTTAAAAGAAGTGGCTGCTCCTCTTTAACAGCATTCAAGATGTTAGAGTTAGTGTTATAGAAAATGGAAATTGAGAAAGTATTACTTAATTTAAAAGCTAGGGATGGCCAAGTATTAGTAAGAAAACATTACACTAATGACACAGGCAGAAAATTCAATTTAGCACTTGACTCCTAGTGTTTGAGATGCTGGTGTAAGTGTTTGTTAACCAAGATATCATTAGTAAGATTTTCAAAGCAAATTCTCCAAACCAAACAAAAATAAGGTGATCCTTGAAATGTACATAGCTTTCTTTTTATTCTAAAAGGTTGACAACATTTAAATAGTAAATGACCTTTTCTTAGCCTACTTCACAGACTGGATAACTAGTAGTATTAAACATGTTAAGCATGAAATAGAAACTTCCATCCCAGTCTACACATTCCTTAACTTCTCCAACATTTCCCTGTGGAAGGCCTTGACAAACGCCTTACAGAAAAAAGTCTCTGCTCCTGATCATCCAAAACATAGAGGAGTTTTAAACAATTTATCCAAAGCTTTCAATTTACATACCTTAATATAGTCTTTCAACATGAATGCCATATAGGTGAAAGATCCAACTCACTACTGTCCTTTGTACTCAAATATTGTACTTCTGGAAAATATCCCAACAGTAGACAAAAGCCTTACATGGAGGAGGAAATCAGGAAACATCATCTAATAACCAAAACTCTGAATTTTTAAAAATGATTGTACCTTACTTGTAGGCCTCTAAATGTTACTTAGTTTTTCTCTCTCCTTAGGTATCCACCAAGTGTGTAAAATGAAATGTACTTTATAGAGATGAGTTTTATACTCCAGAAGTCTAATTCTTTTTAAAATTCAATGCATTGCCCCTATTTCATTTGATTGATTTTTCTCATAATAGATTCCAAGGCGCAGTCATTGTTCCTTAGCTATAAACAAAGCACAATATATCTTTGCCTAACTTCCTGGGTAAACCACAATCCAGTCCCAATGCTTTCTGTATGTGATTCAGATGCTTAACCTATAAGTTAATAGTCATAAACGGTAGGAGAAAGATTGGAATGTTGCAGCTGCTCTGTATGGTCCTGTTTATATTAGACACTATGATGGTTCAATATAAGATGATCACAGAAGTAAGAAAAAAGATCTGGGTTCTGGAGAGGAAACTCGGGTATCAGTTTGTGCAAGAATAGAAGAGCACTGCCGAAGTGGCTTTCAAACCCTAACCACAGACCAAAGCTAAGAAATGCATAGTTTATTTTATTCAGTAACACACACACCTGGTAAAGCTTTAATAAAATGGCCCTTGCCATTGTTACCTGTGACATTATTCTGACATTTTCTAACCCACTGTATCCTATGTCATTTCATCCATCCTACTGTATTCTATTTCACTTGTGTTGGAGCTACATAGTGTTCTCCAGGTATCTGCTGTGGGTCTTGCTATGCATCTCAACGCTAGTCTTTGCCTCGGCTGTGTCAACTATTTCTTACTCTCTCCCCTGAAGCTTCTCAGCCACTGCTACCTTGGCCTAGGTGAGAGTACCATCAACTATTGTGATACATGTTACTAAAAGTGTCCGGTAATTAATTCGTTTTGAAGCAATTTTTGTGAAGGGACAGGAGAATCATCCTCTATTTCTTGCCTTTCTGAGATGCGTGAGTCACGCTTTTCAGCGTCAAACCAGTGGGCTGTGCCCCTTGTGCCTGTAGTGACGTCCTGGACAAAGCACCTGTGGATTGGTTTTCCACGTACTGGCTTCCCGGCTCTTAAATCCCCAACTACTATTTCTTGGAATGGGGTCAAATCCTAAATAAACGACTTATGCGTATATTCTAGACACATACATTCTCCTTTTGGGGGAGAGGAGCATGAAAAGGACTCAGGCTAAAATAACACTTGATTTAAAAAATGCTGGTTGTAAGTTGACTTCATGTTTCATTAACATTAGTTTGCAAAACAGTGATCCAGGGGTTGGGAAGAAAGAGAATTCAAGTGCAAGAGAGGATTCTCAGATGATGGGAGAACTGAAAATTTCTCATTTGTGTCAGAGAACTTTGGAAAATACCCATTGGTGAATGGTACTCATGAGGCAAGTTTAGCCCAGCTAGCTAGAAAGTATCTCTCTCTTCTGTGGTATATATCAACCTTGCTCACTGCTGTCACCTTTATGACTTCATAGGACGACAGAATGCACATCATGCATTTACATTCAATTTAGCAAGTATTTATCGAGCCTCAATAATTCTGAGGTTACTATGTTAGAATGTTTTTAGAAATGAGTTGAAACATAACATAACTATCTACATAATGAGTAATTGGAAGTCTCTAGGCACTGCTGGTGCTATCAAATTTTTGTTAGGAGAAATAAGGGGATTTTAAAGGAAATAAAGAAATTAGACATGACTCTATATGTGTGTGTGTATTTGATTAGAGACTGAAATAAAACTTGATGGCTTGAGTTAAAATTCATAGAAAAAGAAATGAGGAGCCAATACAGAAAACACTGAACAAGTGTGAATGTGTTAGTCACTCAGTCGTACCTGACTCTTCGTGATCCCATAGACTGTAGCCCACCAGGCTCCTCTGTCCATGGGATTCTCCAGGCAAGAATACTGGAGTGGGTTGCCATGCCTTCCTCCAGGGGATCTTCCCAACCAAGGAATCAAACCCAGATCTCCCACATTATAGGCAGATTTTTTACCATCTGAGCCACTAAGGAAGTCAGGAACACAAATCTTAACATCAGATTCTTACTATACACGAATACTCAAGGAATGTAAATAAGATACATATGAAAAGTAGCTACATGTGTCCACATATGTGTTACAGGGCTTCCCTGATCATGGAGGAGGTTTACAGGCTGCACAGATTTTCTTTTCTATGAATTTTACCCTGTTATCCTGGCCTGTCAATCAGATTGTTAGTTCCTTTCAATGGATCTGTAACATTTTAATGTATTCTGTCATGTGTGTCACAGATGAGGCCTTACATCATTATTATTTCAAAAGAGTCCCAGTAGCATCTAACAAACTCTTTACTTGCCACGCTGAATTTAAGTAAAAAATAAAGAGTCTACAGGAGGGCAGTGACTGTTCAAGTTTTATCTCTTGTTAGTCAAAGGGAACAGTTATAAGATGAATAAGTTTTGAGAATTTAATGTACAGATGGTGATTATAGTTAATAATACTATACTGTATATTTGAAAATTGCTGAGTAGATCTCATATTCTCATCACACAAAAAAAGGGGGGGATGGTAATCATGTGACTTGATGGAGGTAGTGGCTAACACAATGGGGGTAATCATTTTTCAATATAAATGTACCAAATCAGCACATTGTACTCTTTAAGTTTGTATAATGTTACATGAACTATATCTCAATTAAACTGCAAAGTAGAGTTTTATCTCTGGTCCAGAAACGTAGTATCCAAGGGTTCTGATAAATCTCCTTGAGCCCCTATCATTCTACTGAAGGCAGTATGATGACCAGTGGAGAAGCCAAAGGGTGAAAAATGTATAGAAACCGTGCTGGTAGACCAAGGGGCTTATCTTCCATCTTGATCTAAATTTCAGAAAATTTAAACTAATCTGTGAACACTTCTAACGTAAAGGAAAGAAACAAAGAAAAAGATGAAGCACCACCTGTGCTGGCCCTGGTTAAGCACAGGGCTCACGCGTGCCTTGCCCTGTGCAGTGGCATGCAGGAAGTGCTGAAGACTTACTGAATAGTTGAGTGCCTCTGTGAGCACAGCATCTTAAGAGGGGTGCCAACAAGTGGAAGCACATCCGGTGATGGACGATGAAGGTCACGAAGGGTCCAAGGCCATGCACGGTATTGAGTCATCAGAAGTTAGAAGTCATCGGANGATTCTTTCTTTCCCGGCAGAGAAAATTTGAACATTATCACAACTTCTGGCCCTTTTCCCTGGTTAGTTGACTTCGTTGACTGGATAATAAACCAGATAAAATGTCCACAAACCCAACTCTGGAATGCCACTGGCTGGTTGTCTATGAGTAATGCCATCAGTATTAAGAACAGAAGCACACACACAAAAAAAAAAAGAACAGAAACACACATTTAAAAGAAGTGGCTGCTCCTCTTTAACAGCATTCAAGATGTTAGAGTTAGTGTTATAGAAAATGGAAATTGAGAAAGTATTACTTAATTTAAAAGCTAGGGATGGCCAAGTATTAGTAAGAAAACATTACACTAATGACACAGGCAGAAAATTCAATTTAGCACTTGACTCCTAGTGTTTGAGATGCTGGTGTAAGTGTTTGTTAACCAAGATATCATTAGTAAGATTTTCAAAGCAAATTCTCCAAACCAAACAAAAATAAGGTGATCCTTGAAATGTACATAGCTTTCTTTTTATTCTAAAAGGTTGACAACATTTAAATAGTAAATGACCTTTTCTTAGCCTACTTCACAGACTGGATAACTAGTAGTATTAAACATGTTAAGCATGAAATAGAAACTTCCATCCCAGTCTACACATTCCTTAACTTCTCCAACATTTCCCTGTGGAAGGCCTTGACAAACGCCTTACAGAAAAAAGTCTCTGCTCCTGATCATCCAAAACATAGAGGAGTTTTAAACAATTTATCCAAAGCTTTCAATTTACATACCTTAATATAGTCTTTCAACATGAATGCCATATAGGTGAAAGATCCAACTCACTACTGTCCTTTGTACTCAAATATTGTACTTCTGGAAAATATCCCAACAGTAGACAAAAGCCTTACATGGAGGAGGAAATCAGGAAACATCATCTAATAACCAAAACTCTGAATTTTTAAAAATGATTGTACCTTACTTGTAGGCCTCTAAATGTTACTTAGTTTTTCTCTCTCCTTAGGTATCCACCAAGTGTGTAAAATGAAATGTACTTTATAGAGATGAGTTTTATACTCCAGAAGTCTAATTCTTTTTAAAATTCAATGCATTGCCCCTATTTCATTTGATTGATTTTTCTCATAATAGATTCCAAGGCGCAGTCATTGTTCCTTAGCTATAAACAAAGCACAATATATCTTTGCCTAACTTCCTGGGTAAACCACAATCCAGTCCCAATGCTTTCTGTATGTGATTCAGATGCTTAACCTATAAGTTAATAGTCATAAACGGTAGGAGAAAGATTGGAATGTTGCAGCTGCTCTGTATGGTCCTGTTTATATTAGACACTATGATGGTTCAATATAAGATGATCACAGAAGTAAGAAAAAAGATCTGGGTTCTGGAGAGGAAACTCGGGTATCAGTTTGTGCAAGAATAGAAGAGCACTGCCGAAGTGGCTTTCAAACCCTAACCACAGACCAAAGCTAAGAAATGCATAGTTTATTTTATTCAGTAACACACACACCTGGTAAAGCTTTAATAAAATGGCCCTTGCCATTGTTACCTGTGACATTATTCTGACATTTTCTAACCCACTGTATCCTATGTCATTTCATCCATCCTACTGTATTCTATTTCACTTGTGTTGGAGCTACATAGTGTTCTCCAGGTATCTGCTGTGGGTCTTGCTATGCATCTCAACGCTAGTCTTTGCCTCGGCTGTGTCAACTATTTCTTACTCTCTCCCCTGAAGCTTCTCAGCCACTGCTACCTTGGCCTAGGTGAGAGTACCATCAACTATTGTGATACATGTTACTAAAAGTGTCCGGTAATTAATTCGTTTTGAAGCAATTTTTGTGAAGGGACAGGAGAATCATCCTCTATTTCTTGCCTTTCTGAGATGCGTGAGTCACGCTTTTCAGCGTCAAACCAGTGGGCTGTGCCCCTTGTGCCTGTAGTGACGTCCTGGACAAAGCACCTGTGGATTGGTTTTCCACGTACTGGCTTCCCGGCTCTTAAATCCCCAACTACTATTTCTTGGAATGGGGTCAAATCCTAAATAAACGACTTATGCGTATATTCTAGACACATACATTCTCCTTTTGGGGGAGAGGAGCATGAAAAGGACTCAGGCTAAAATAACACTTGATTTAAAAAATGCTGGTTGTAAGTTGACTTCATGTTTCATTAACATTAGTTTGCAAAACAGTGATCCAGGGGTTGGGAAGAAAGAGAATTCAAGTGCAAGAGAGGATTCTCAGATGATGGGAGAACTGAAAACTTCTCATTTGTGTCAGAGAACTTTGGAAAATACCCATTGGTGAATGGTACTCATGAGGCAAGTTTAGCCCAGCTAGCTAGAAAGTATCTCTCTCTTCTGTGGTATATATCAACCTTGCTCACTGCTGTCACCTTTATGACTTCATAGGACGACAGAATGCACATCATGCATTTACATTCAATTTAGCAAGTATTTATCGAGCCTCAATAATTCTGAGGTTACTATGTTAGAATGTTTTTAGAAATGAGTTGAAACATAACATAACTATCTACATAATGAGTAATTGGAAGTCTCTAGGCACTGCTGGTGCTATCAAATTTTTGTTAGGAGAAATAAGGGGATTTTAAAGGAAATAAAGAAATTAGACATGACTCTATATGTGTGTGTGTATTTGATTAGAGACTGAAATAAAACTTGATGGCTTGAGTTAAAATTCATAGAAAAAGAAATGAGGAGCCAATACAGAAAACACTGAACAAGTGTGAATGTGTTAGTCACTCAGTCGTACCTGACTCTTCGTGATCCCATAGACTGTAGCCCACCAGGCTCCTCTGTCCATGGGATTCTCCAGGCAAGAATACTGGAGTGGGTTGCCATGCCTTCCTCCAGGGGATCTTCCCAACCAAGGAATCAAACCCAGATCTCCCACATTATAGGCAGATTTTTTACCATCTGAGCCACTAAGGAAGTCAGGAACACAAATCTTAACATCAGATTCTTACTATACACGAATACTCAAGGAATGTAAATAAGATACATATGAAAAGTAGCTACATGTGTCCACATATGTGTTACAGGGCTTCCCTGATCATGGAGGAGGTTTACAGGCTGCACAGATTTTCTTTTCTATGAATTTTACCCTGTTATCCTGGCCTGTCAATCAGATTGTTAGTTCCTTTCAATGGATCTGTAACATTTTAATGTATTCTGTCATGTGTGTCACAGATGAGGCCTTACATCATTATTATTTCAAAAGAGTCCCAGTAGCATCTAACAAACTCTTTACTTGCCACGCTGAATTTAAGTAAAAAATAAAGAGTCTACAGGAGGGCAGTGACTGTTCAAGTTTTATCTCTTGTTAGTCAAAGGGAACAGTTATAAGATGAATAAGTTTTGAGAATTTAATGTACAGATGGTGATTATAGTTAATAATACTATACTGTATATTTGAAAATTGCTGAGTAGATCTCATATTCTCATCACACAAAAAAAGGGGGGGATGGTAATCATGTGACTTGATGGAGGTAGTGGCTAACACAATGGGGGTAATCATTTTTCAATATAAATGTACCAAATCAGCACATTGTACTCTTTAAGTTTGTATAATGTTACATGAACTATATCTCAATTAAACTGCAAAGTAGAGTTTTATCTCTGGTCCAGAAACGTAGTATCCAAGGGTTCTGATAAATCTCCTTGAGCCCCTATCATTCTACTGAAGGCAGTATGATGACCAGTGGAGAAGCCAAAGGGTGAAAAATGTATAGAAACCGTGCTGGTAGACCAAGGGGCTTATCTTCCATCTTGATCTAAATTTCAGAAAATTTAAACTAATCTGTGAACACTTCTAACGTAAAGGAAAGAAACAAAGAAAAAGATGAAGCACCACCTGTGCTGGCCCTGGTTAAGCACAGGGCTCACGCGTGCCTTGCCCTGTGCAGTGGCATGCAGGAAGTGCTGAAGACTTACTGAATAGTTGAGTGCCTCTGTGAGCACAGCATCTTAAGAGGGGTGCCAACAAGTGGAAGCACATCCGGTGATGGACGATGAAGGTCACGAAGGGTCCAAGGCCATGCACGGTGTTGAGTCATCAGAAGTTAGAAGTCATCGGAAGTAAGCCTGAGAGAACACATGATGATGGCTTGGATTTGGAAGTGACATTAGTCTCCCAGTGGCAGTAGAGGCCCATGGGAAGAAGTTCAAAAGAAGATAAACTTTCATATTTAATTCAACAACAGCAAAAAATATTAAAGCCCTTTTTTATACGCTGAACAATGCACCTGATGCTGAGGTTAAAAAATACATGAGACACAATCTCATGTCTCAAAATGTTCAATTGGGCAGGAGAAACTAGTCTCTATACTATTAAAGTTAATAAATAGTGAAAGTAATGTAATATACTGAACCAAGAATATAGTGATTAATTTGCTTAAATACATTCAATCAGTTAATAAGTTACCTCGAAAGATACTGAGATTCCAAACACAGAAGGCATTTGAGCCAAATGTGAGTTGGACTCAAACACACTTGGACATGGACAATAAATACAATTGTTTAAAAGCTGACTGAGTTTGAAAAAACAGTCTAAGATGGCTGTATTTCCAAGAACATGTTTGCTTAATGGATTTCATTCTAAAAATAAACATGAACTCAATGGTAATCAAAGAAAACTGCTATTGTTTTCATATTTGGCCTGGGTTGCCAGTGTACGATCCATTGTCTAAATCAGGGATTGGAAAACTACGACTCATGGGTAAAATTCATGTATCTGCCTGTTTTTGTAAATACAGTTGTATTGCAACATAGCTACGCTCATTAATTCATGTATTGCCCAAGGCTCTTTGAGTACTTGTGGAAGATTATCTAGTTCTCAGATCTAAAATACTTAGTATCAAATTCTACAGAAAAAGTTGGCTGAGAGTTGGTGTAGATGACCACTTGTTATTCATGTTGAAGCTGGGGTGGGGGTGGTGGTTATTGGGTTAAATATTGGATTAGGTTATTTTCAACTTTACAGGATGCATTAAAATCGTGATTATTCTATTTTTCTTGTTAGATCCCAAGTAAGTTGTTGTATTAATGTAGAGAATCATGTTCTTATCAGTTAACTAGTAAAAACAACACTAACTCCCTAAGAGTTGGGAAATTCTCAGTGTAATCAGTCCAATTCAATTGGATCATGTGTGTTTTCTCCTCCAACCTAAAAATTACATTATAAATCTACAGATTACTTGGGTTTCATCACTGTTTCCGTTCAAAAATACATTTAAATTGATTAGAAAACAGTTGATGTGGTACTGCTATAGCAACAGGACCTATATGATGAGGTAATGCTTGCTTGATATTTAATGTTAAATTAATGAGAATTATGCACTCATGACTACTCTTAGAGTGCCAGTAATAGATGTTTTATTATGATGTGAGCAGAGAGATTCCGTCTTCTCACTATTTCGCTCTTAAACTGATTGATCTTGCCAAGCTTCCTGGAGAGTTGAGTGCTGAGGTGTATTGTAAATGCAGTCAGGGAAGTATGGAAACTATTTTTTAAACATAAACTGCTAAGTTAAATATTTGTATAACTTTAGAAAAGTCCATTTATCCAGGCCTTCAGCATGCAGATCCATCCTCTCAAAAACAGAACGTTTATGCTAGAAATGTGAGACCTGGTTCTCCCATAGGCAGCTGTGGGAGCCAGCCTCTAATATGGCCCCGCATGGTCTTCATCTCCTCCTATGATCACTGTCTTATTGTGCCCTTCTGTATTAAGTGGGACTGACTTGTGCAATCATCAGGGTACTGCAAAAATGATGGAATGTGGTAGCTGAAGCTAGGTAATAAAAGACATGAAGGGATTTCTCTGGTGGTTCAGTTGTTAAGACTCCATGATTCCACACTGCAAGGGGCATGGGTTCAGTCCCTGGTCAGGGAACTGGGGTCTCTCGTGCTGCACAGCATGTACAAAAAGAAAGAAAGAAAGAGAAAATGGACAAATAAAAATAAAAGACACGGAGACTTCTACCTTGCTTTCTTGGGTCACTCACTCACAGAGAGGCCAGGTGGTATTAGAGAAGGATTCCCGAGCAGCACTGTGGGAAGCAGACCAACAAGGAAAGGAGACAATCTTGCCAAGAGTCAGGAGCAACTTGGGCGCTTACATGGGATAACGACTTTGCAAGGAGGTCCTCCAGCCACAGTCAAGACTTCAGATGGTTGCAGAGATCTGGACTGTAATCTCATGAGAGACTTAAAGCCAGAATCACTCAGTTATGATTCTCTCAAATCCAGGCAATACAGAAACTGAAAGATGATAGATGTTTGTTTGAAGCCATTAAATTTGGAGATGAATTGTCATGTGCAGTAGATGACTAATATAGTAGCAATACCATGTGTGGGCTTCCCTGGTGACTCAGATGGTAAAGAATCCACCTACAATGTGGAAGACCTAGATTTGACCCCTGCATAGGGAAGATCCCCTGAAAGAGGACATGGCGACCCACTCCAGTACTCTTGTCTAGAGAATTCCATGGACAGAGGAGCCTGGAAGGCTATAGATCATGGGGTTGCTAAGAGTCAGGCAATGGCACCCCACTCCAGTACACTTGCCTGGAAAATTCCATGGACAGAGGAGCCTGGTAGGCTGCAGTCCCATGGGGTCACTGAGAGTTGGACACAACTCAGTGACTTCACTTTCACTTTTCACTTTCATGCATTGGAGAAGGAAATGGGAACCCACTCCAGTGTTCTTGCCTGGAGAATCCCAGGGATGGGGGAGCCTGGTGGGCTGCTGTCCCATGGGGTCGCTGAGAGTTGGACACAACTCAGTAACTTCACTTTCACTTTTCATTTTCATGCATTGGAGAAGAAAATGGCAACCCACTCGTGTCTTGCCTGGAGAATCCCAGGGACGGTGGAGCCTGGTGGGCTGCTGTCTATAGGGTCGCACAGAGTTGGACACGACTGAAGCGACTTAGCAAGAGTCAGGCACAACTGAGCGATTTTTACTTTCACTCTGTGTGGGACAGTTATGAAGCGCTGCTTCACTGCAAAGATCAATCCATGCTATAGAGCCTTGGCAGCTGGGAAGAGACTGTCCTATCCCAGGGGCCACACAGCAATTTAGTGCCCCAGAGATTGAAGGCCTTCCTCTCCAGGTAGATTCAGCTCGACTCGGATGCCTGGTTTAACTGATGGGAATGATGCAGAGAAGTGTTTTGAACTAAGAGGCTGGCAAAGATACCTGTTCTACTCAAGTAAAGCCATACGACATTGGCCGTGGCACACGAGTTCTAGCCTTCCTTTCTGTAGTTGAAATGAGTCTTTGCTTTTTCCAAGACAAATAAGGGAACACATGTGAAAACATGTTTGAAAATAGTGTAGAGCTATTGCTGTGATTGCTGGTCCTTGGCACCTTCTTTAAAATATGAATGCTAGCTCTTGCTTGTCTATAAATGCTGATGAAACTGTCCATTTTTGTTTGTCAGAAGTATGGGACACATGAGTATATTATTATCTTCCGTACCTTGATGTTCCCTCCTCTGTGAGTACCTGAGTTTATTCACTCTCAATTTTAACTACAAAGTCAAAGAAAAGATTATTTTCCTAAGCTACTTGCCATCATGTTTCCCCTTCTAATGGTTTTCAGCTTGGCTTGTCATATCTATCCAGTCTGAGAAGACCCTGAATCTCCATTTTTAATCTCTCTGTACTCTGTGTTATGAATCACCCAGTGCTAACCATCTCTAAAGGAATAAAAGGAACACACTTTTAGTATATATTGCTCATACCATCATGAATGTCAAAAAAATACATTTTACAACATTGATTCATTGACTCATTCATTTCATAACATTAATACTTTGTACTATAATTAACATACATATTATGAAAATTTCTATTCTGTATCATGCTCTATTCTAGGTGCTAGAAATACAGCTGTGAACAAAGCAGAATCATACTTTCACAAAGCTTTTAGTTTATTAGTGAGTGAATGCAGATCATAAATAATCTATATGAAATACATAGCATATTACATGGTGCTACTGAAAAAAAACGTGAAAGAATTATAGGGAGTACATGGAGGGTGTAGTTTTAAATACAGTTGCCAAAAGTCTTCACGGGAAAGGTGCCATTTGAGTTAAGATCTGGTGGAGATAAAAAGTGACATTGGGTCCCAAAGAAGAACACTGCCACCAGAGGAAAGAGTGAGAAAAAAGGCCCTCATGTGCAAGCTTGTTTGGTTTGTCTCAGAGAGAAAGGAGGTTAACGTGACTGAAGCAAAGTGAGAAAGGAGCGATTATTACTTCCCAGGAAGCACAGTGAGAAAGAATCTGCCTGCCGGTGCTAGAGAAGCAAGGGACCTGGGTTTGATCTCGGGTCAGAAAGGTCTCCTGGAGGAGGAAATGGCACCCCACTGCAGTTTTCTTGTCTGGAAAATTTTCTGGATAGAGCAGCCTGGCGGGATACAGTCTGTGGGGTCGCAAAGAGTTGGACACACCTAAGCATGCATGCACAAGGCCAGAGGGTTTTTTTTTTTTTGNGAAAGGTCTCCTGGAGGAGGAAATGGCACCCCACTGCAGTTTTCTTGTCTGGAAAATTTTCTGGATAGAGCAGCCTGGCGGGATACAGTCTGTGGGGTCGCAAAGAGTTGGACACACCTAAGCATGCATGCACAAGGCCAGAGGGTTTTTTTTTTTTTGGAGGCTAGAGGTTTTAACAGGAATTTAGATATTTTCCAATGACTTGTACATGGAATGAGATGGGAAGCCTCTGAAGAGTTGAGCAGAATGTTGATTTGATCTGACTTGTAGCTCCACTGGTACAGAATCCACCTGCAATGCAGGAGACCCTGTTTGGACTCCTGGGTCAGGAAATCCTCTGGAGAAGGGATAGGCTACTCATTCCAGTATTCTTGGGCTTCTGTGGTGGCTCGGAGCATAAAGAATCTGCCTGCAATGTGTAAGACTTGGATTCAATCCCTGTGTTAGGAAGATTCCCTGGAGGAAGGCATGACATCCCACTCCAGTTTTCTTGCCTGGAGAATCCCCATGGACAGAGAAGCCTGGTGGGCTATAGTCCATGGGGTCAGAAAAAGTCAGACATGACTGAGCGACTATTCACAAGCACATATTTTATAAGAAGCGCTCTAACAGTTGTGATAAGAACAGAATGAGGAGGCCTATAGCAGATGCTGAGTAATTGGTAAGAAGGTTTGAGCATTAATTTGAGTGAATAATAATAATGAAGTCTTTTACTAGAGAGACTTTTTTAAAGGTGTGGAAAATTGGGCAAAAATTCTGGATATATTTTGAAGGGAGAGCCAGAAGGAATTACTGACAGATTGACTTAGGATGTTAGAATATTATTCCAAAGATTTTTGGCATCACACAAATGGAAGAATGGGCTTTTAAAAAAGTGATGATAAAGACTGCAGGGAAATGCGACTTGGAAAGTTAGAACCTAAAGAGTTAATTTTGTAATATTTTAACCTGAGGACACCTAGGTGAAAATGTCAAGTAGGCAATTAGTTGTTCAAGTTGGGAGTTCAAGGATGAGGTATGGGCTGAAGGTGTTCATTTATAATTCATCAAGATTTAAATGTTCTCAAGGCTGAAAAAATGTGTTGGTTAAAAAGAAAAGTTGTTCAAATATCTAGTTCTGGAACACTCTAAGTTTAGAGATAGGTGAGGAGAGGAGAGCACAGCATAAAAGAGCTTGAGGAGGAGCAACCTGGTTATTCAGGAGAAAATCCATGGCAGTGAGCATTCTGGAAGCCAAGTTAAGATAGTGTTTTAAGGACGAGAGACCCATTAACTGTCAAATGCTGTAGACAGGACAACAGATGGGGACTACGAACAGAAGCAACACAGAGTTTACTGGTGATATTGACAAGAGTCATTTCAGTGGAGTTGGAAGCATGAAAATCTGAATGAGGTGAGTTGAAGGTACAAGATAGGAAGAGAAATAATGGAGTGCCACTGAGGACGGCTATTTTGAGAAGTTTTTCTTCAAAGTAATGAAAGAAAATCTGAGGTAATATCTGAAGAAAAAAGAGAGCTCTAGGAAAATTGTTTTAAGGAGAGAGATAATAAGAGATTATTTTGTGTTTATGGGAAAATCTCAGTAGAAAAGAAATAGTGATGGAGCAGATGTGGAGACTGGTGGAAGCAATGTGCTTGTGTGGTTGAGTGAAACTGGCATGTAAGTGGAAAGACTGATCATCACTTGGAGTACAATTTATAGCAATAGACACAGTTCATAGGCACAGGTACACGTAGTAGGCATATCTGTTTGGCGCTCTTTGAAATTTTCTTCTGTTGCTTCAGTATTCTCAGAAAACACAATATGCTATGTCATGGACTAAGAATGTGCATAAAGAGTAGGTGTTGGAAATCTGAGGAGAGAGAAAACCATTTAAAATAGTTATCCAGGAAAATAGAAGAGACACTAGATTGGGCAACTAAAATGTGAATCCCAGGTGTCATTAAAAGCTCACTTGACATTTGTAGTCACATTTAAAGAATTGTGATGTCTTTCCCCCCAGGATGTTCAGCTGTCTGGTTTGGGCAGGGAGTAGAAAATGAGATAAATGAAATGTAAACAGGTACATGTAGGCTTTGTCAAGAGTGGAGAGAAAATAAATGAAAGGCAGGGTAGCTAAAGATAGAGGACAGGGAGTGGTTATAATGACTGAACATGGAATAAGCAGAATAAGGAGGGATGTAGAAATGGAGGACAGGTGAGGGATAAACAAAGGTGGTTGGATTAACAGTGGAGATCCATGAGTTAAAGAGATTGCTGGAGTTGGAATTTTAGACCAATACATTGAAAAGATAGGATGTGGTTGTTGAAGGGAAAAAGAATGTTGTAAATGGAATTTGGAGGGACTGTAGTTACTGTCAACAACAAGTTTTGGAGCTGGAGACATGGGCATTGGAAGAAAGGATGTCAAAGCACTCTAGGCAAAGATTGAAAGGACCACCTAAGTGGATATCACAATTCTTTAGAAATATGGTAGGAGTAGTGGTGGAGAGCATGACCATGGACCAGGAATTAAAACTTTCAAGGAGTGAAAAAGTGATGAGAGAGTCATACCAACTGCCAAGGAAAGAGACGAGATAGAACGGTCTCATGACATGGAATCGGGGGAGTAAAAACTGGATTTTTTAAAGAATCAGAAGAGAAACGTGACAGAGTTCTCCTCCAGGAGAGGAATATGCAGTATGTGATGAAAAAATCTATGCCCCTTGAAACAATTTCAAGGAGACAGATTTCAATTTTGAAAAAAAAAAAAAAAAAAGAGTGAAGAACATGAGCGATTTCACTGATGACCTATCAGTGTGGAAAGGTCAGTGAAATATTTTCATATTCTATTCTTTAGTAACTTGGTTATATGTTCAAGAAAATAGGTGTAGAGGAGAAATAACCTGTATACATGCAAGTACTACTGAGCCAGAGTGCAGTTCAATTGCATTAATTATTCACCTATAACTGTACACTAGTGACCCAGGTGATGGGCTCAGGGGCACAAAGTCAGAACAGCCTCTGGTCTTTCTGAACCATTTTTAGTTCTATAGTTTCACAGTGTTTTTGTGATATAGAAAAACAGTGTTCCTTTGGGTAGTCAGATGGAAAGTAAGATTTCAGAATAAAATAGTAGCTGATATCAAATATAAATTTGGCATGCTGATAAAAATGTATCTAAAACAAGCAGCAAGATGATAAAGAAGTGGGAAAAGTCTCTGCTAGATAAGCTCTAGCATTATTTACCCCACTTGCCCAGTCTCACTGGGCTTTGATTTTTCTATAGAAGAAAAGTATACAGTATAAGCTGAGAGGGTCTGACCAGATAAATCCTAATATCTTGGCTCTAAAATTATAATGTCTTAACCATCTGACAAGGAAAATAATTTTTAAATGTTTTCATATAATAAATTTCCTTTATATATGCTGCTTTAAGCTATTTGAAAATTGTTTATATAATTTAAAATGAGAACTCTCTATAAATAACATTAGATAAGCTTTGTTTTTGCTTTAGAAAACAAGTGCATGAATGCCACAAAACACATGCCTATATATACAGAACAAAAGAATAAAATTTATTTTCTTTCCCTAACCCCAGGCAAAGAAAATCATTTTCCTAGATATTTCATTTCCCTAACAAATTCCAAGATATATGCTAGTCTGCATTATATTAATAACTGATTTCCTATTAATATGTAGCCAATATAAATCTTCAAAAATGATTAAAAGAGAATAATGGATGATAGGGAAAATGGTAAAGCTTCAAATTTTAAAAAGAAACCATTTCTCTAAAAATTGTGGTTGTAAGATTTTACCCTTCATCTATCGTGTGTGACAGGTTTGAAATAAGCAAGTACTAGCCCCCAAAGTATACAATTCAGTGGGATTTCTTAGGACATTTTATACTAAGATTTAGCTCTTCCTTATCCATGTACTCAAATTACAGCCTTTGTGAACAGAGGCTACAGTTGATCACTCTCAATAAGACTGGAATACAGTCTAGAGCCGTGAATTCCAATGTAAGATCAGAAGACTGACTGCCCATCTGCAAATAGTTTCTTGCTAGTCTGCAGCGAGATAAGGACCTTGGTGCAGTTCAGTTCAGTTCAGTCGCTCAGTCGTGACTGACTCTTTGCAACCCCATGAACCGCAACACGCCAGGCCTCCCTGTCCATCACCAACTCACAGAGTCCACCCAAACCCATGTCCATCGAGTCAATGATGCCATTCAACTATCTCATCCTCTGTTGTCCCCTTCTCCTCCTGCTCTCAATCTTTCACAGCATCAGGGTCTTTTCCAATGAGTCAGTTCTTCGCATCAGGTGGCCAAAGTATTAAAGTTTCAGTTCAACATCAGTCCTTCCAGTGAACAGCCATGACTGATCTCCTTTAGGATGGACTGGCTGGATCTCCTTGCAGTCCAAGGGACTCTCAAGAGTCTTCTCCAATACCACAGTTCAAAAGCATCAATTTTTCGGTGCTCAGCTTTCTTTATATCTTCACAATCCAGATAATCATGATGGTGTGATCACTCACCTAGAAACAGACATCCTGGAATGTGAAGTCAAGTGGGCCTTAGAAAGCATCACCACGAACAAAGCTAGTGGAGGTGATGGAATTCCAGTTGAGCTATTTCAAATCCTGAAAGATGATGCTGTGAAAGTACTGCACTCAATATGCCAGCAAATTTGGAAAACCCAGCAGTGGCCTCAGGACTGGAAAAGGTCAGTTTTCATTCCAATCCCAAAGAAAGGCAATGCCAAAGAATGCTCAAACTACCACACACAGTTGCACTCATTTCACACGCTAGTAAAGTAATGCTCAAATTTCTCTAAGCCAGACTTCAGCAGTACGTGAACCATGAACTTCCAGATGGTCAAGCTGGTTTAGAAAAGGCAGAGGAACCAGAGATCAAATTGCCAACATCTGCTAGATCATGGAAAAAGCAAGAGAGTTCCAGTAAAATATCTGTTTCTGCTTTATTGACTACGCCAAAGCCTTTGACTGTGTGGATCACAATAAACTGTGGAAAATTCTGAAAGAGATGGGACTACCAGACCACCTAACCTGCCTCTTGAGAAATCTGTATGCAGGTCAGGAAGCAACAGTTAGAACTGGACGTGGAACAACAGACTGGTTCCAAATAGGAAAAGGAGTACATCAAGGCTGTATATTGTCATCCTGCTTATTTAACTTATATGCAGAGTACATCGTGAGAAACGCTGGGCTGGAAAAAGCACAAGCTGGAATCAAGATTGCCGGGAGAAATATCAATAAACTCAGACATACAGATGATGCCACCCTTATGGCAGACAGTGAAGAAGAACTAAAGAGCCTCTTGATGAAAGTGAAAGAAGAGAGTGAAAAAGTTGTCTTAAAGCTCAACATTCAGAAAACTAAGATCATAGCATCCAGTTCCATCACTTCATGGCAGATAGATGGAAATAGTGGAAACAGTGGCTGACTTAATTTTTCTGGGCTCCAAAATCACAGATGGTGATTGCAGCAGTGAAATTAAAAGACGTTTCCTCCTTGGAAGGAAAGTTATGACCAACCTAGACAGCATATTAAAAAGCAGAGACATTACTTTGCCAACAAAGCTCTGTCTAGTGAAGACTATGGTTTTTCCATTGGTCATGTATGGATGTGAGAGTTGGACTATAAAGAAAGGACCTTGTTAGAGTGCATAATGAGATAAGGAGCTTATACCAGAACATAAATTACCTGCTCATGAAGCATACTCTTAACTTCAGTTGCTGTTTTTTTCCTAGCAAGACTTTTTCAATGAAGGCAACAGTGTGTTGATTTTCCTTCAGGCACACTCATGGACCTCTTCATAGACAAGAACTTTGAGTAGCACAGGCAAAGAGATTAACTGTGGAGGGCCTTTCTTCTTCTACAATATGAGTATGCTTAATCACTTCAGGCTCTTCATATAATAGCATAAATTAATTACAATATAATCAATTTCTCTGTAAACTGCTAAGTGTTTATAGTCTTCACTGCTAGATTCCCACTAGCAGGCACAGAGTTGGACTTCAATAAATGTCTTTGAATGAATTAGCTGCAAAAAATAAAAGTAAAGAGAGAAATAAACACAATCCTTGAGACTATTTACTACATCATATCCAAAAGCCATCTTTAATAGGAATTCATATTTGTTTCTATTATGTTATTTTTGTTTGAGGATTTAAGCAAAGAAACATAAGAAACAAAATCATAGTAGAATATATACAAGTATCAGTTGCTCTCTTGTGTCCAACTCTTTGTGAGCCTTTGGACTGTACCCCACCAGGCTCCTCTGTCCATGAAATTTCCCAGGCAATAATGCTGGAGTGGGGTGTCATTTCCTCCTCTAAGGGATCTTCCCCCACCTTAGATCAAACCCATGTCTCCTGCCTCTTCTACACTGGCAGGCAGATTCTTTACCACTGAGCTATCGGGGAAGCCCTGAATATAGACAAAAGAGACACGTGTCCCCATCATTAACTCAAAAAGTAAATGGTAAAGAATGTAAATCTATTATGACTCATTATCTATTTCCGTTACCAGGACTTCCAGTACTAAGTTAAATAAACATGGTGAGAGTGGGCGTCATCTTGTTCCTGATCTTAGAGGAAACGTTTTCAAACTTTCACCACTAAGTGAAAGCTGTGGGCTTGGTGTATATGGTCTTTATTATGTTGAGATATGTTGCCTCTATACCAATCTTGTTGCAGGTTTTTATTGATGTTGGATTTTATCAGATGTTTCCTCTGCATCTATTGAGATGATCATAGGCGTTTATCTTTCATTTTGTTAATATGTTGCATGACATCAATTGATTTGCAGATGTTGAACCATCCTTGTGTCCTCGGGGTAAATCCCACTTGACTGTAGTGTGTGTGATATTTTTAATGTACTGTTGAATTCAGTTTGCCAACATTTTGTAGAAGATTTTTCATCTATGTTCATCAAAGATACTGACCTACAGTCTTCTTGTAGTGTCCTTGTCTGGTTCCCCAAAACTTTAGTTTCAAAACAGCAGTACACTTTTAATCCCCCATAGCTTGTACGGGTCATGAACTGAGGAGCAGCTTGGATGGGCAGTCCTGGCTTGATGCTTCTCACAATGCTGTAGTCAGATATTGGTCAAATATTATCTGATGTCTTAACTCTGCCAGAAGTACCCACCTCCAAGGTGGCTCAATTACATGATTGGCAAACTGGTGCTGGCTGTCTTGAGAAGCCTCAGATCTCCACATAAACCTTCCACAGGGCTGCCTGAGTTTCTTCATGTTGTAGCAGCTGGCTTCCTCTAGAAGTGATACCAAAAAAAAATCTTCATTTTTTGAGACCTGGCATTGCTTTTCATCACATTCTGTTTACCAAAAAGGATTCACAATTCCATTCCAGCCCACATTCAATGGTAGGGAAATTAAGCTTCTCCCTTGGAGGCAAGGGATGTCAGTGAGCTTGCCAAAATATTTTGAAATCACTGAAGATTATCAGGAGGATTAAAATTTCCTGTTCTTCTTTTTTTTGTTGTTGTTAAAAGACTGATTATTTTACTCTAATAGCTAGTAACTTCACTAAAAGATAATTGGCTATTTCAATAAAATGGAAAATAAACTGGCTTTTCCAATAAATTGAATTTCTTTCTTCCTTTCTGTTTTCTCCTCCTCCTATAGCTTTTCCTCTCTTCTCTAAGATTGGCTATCTTGCTCAACTGGCCACCACAGTTGTCTGTTTGGAAATCTAGTAGGCATAACATAAATGTTTCTTCCAAGGTCACCCAGCAAAATGCAACACTCACTCTAAGTTTTCCACTGACAGATTCACTCATATTATTTTTAGTTATTTTGAAATAACCCATCAATGACAGCAGCTTTACTTTTTTCCCAAGGCTCTGTGATTTTGAATATAAGATTCAAGAAGTGAGTTTCTATTGTTAAAAGACTGATTATTTTACTCTAATAGCTAGTAACTTCACTAAAAGATAATTGGCTATTTCAATAAAATGGAAAATAAACTGGCTTTTCCAATAAATTGAATTTCTTTCTTCCTTTCTGTTTTCTCCTCCTCCTATAGCTTTTCCTCTCTTCTCTAAGATTGGCTATCTTGCTCAACTGGCCACCACAGTTGTCTGTTTGGAAATCTAGTAGGCATAACATAAATGTTTCTTCCAAGGTCACCCAGCAAAATGCAACACTCACTCTAAGTTTTCCACTGACAGATTCACTCATATTATTTTTAGTTATTTTGAAATAACCCATCAATGACAGCAGCTTTACTTTTTTCCCAAGGCTCTGTGATTTTGAATATAAGATTCAAGAAGTGAGTTTCTGATGACAATGAGACAGATACTGGGGTCAGGGGGTACTTAAAGTGACAAGGTCAGAGGGAGAATTTTGTCACCCACAGAGCTGATGTCTGGATGCATGATGTGGTAAAAAAGAAATTGAATTGATGATTAGATAATGGACTACAGACCTTTCAAGTAGCAAGAGCAAAAGTCATTTTTTTCTTTTATTTCTTATTTATTTTAATTAATAATGCATGATGGTGATCTCAGCAGTTTAGCACAGCAAGTTCCAGTTCTCTCATTTTCTATCTGCAGTAGAGCGGTGTGACTTTGCCATCAGTACAGGTGGTGGCATTTGTTATATAATCAAAACCAGGATCCTATTTAGCGTGGCTAAATTCTTAAACCTCTCTGTAACAAAAGGATACATTGTTGTCTTAGGCCAAGAGAAAATATCACGTCAGTCTTGTTTGAGATAAGGGAGTACGGGTTATACAGTGATCAGAGGTGGGTATTGAGAGAGCCATTCCCTGAATATCACTTCAGAGTTTCATAGACTGTCATAACTAAGCCATAATAAAGCAGTATAAAATATAGCCATTCTTTTATAACTTCAGTAGGTACTACGAACATACATTTCAGGTTTAATTTCTAGTAAATTGTATTTTAAAGGCTAAAATGTTTAGCCAAGACCAGCAGAATTGTTGAAAACTATAAATACCTTTGCTTCTCGCAAGCTAGGTTTATGCTGTAGTTTCTATCTGAATCTCAGTGCACATGGATCAGACTGGTATCAAGAGAACTTTCTGTGACATTGAAGGTCATAAACATCAAAAATAGTGCTAATAGAATAAAGACTAATAGAAAGGTGCTATCCAAGATGCATTTAGCATACATTCAGACAGCTGAATATTTTCCCCATAGTTTAGTTATAAAGTAGACATTCTCACCCCAACTTGCATTGGAAGAATTTTTAAGTGTTTCTTATGAAAAAGAAATTCAGTCCCAAGTATTGAAAAGCAACACGATTGTCAGCATTTATTCTATGCAATTTACAAGATTAGGAATGATCTGTGAGTATGAAAGCAGTGCTACCTTGTGTTATAGAATGTTGTTTAGTCACAAAGTTGTGTCTGACTCTTTTGAGACTCTATGAACTATAGCTTGCCAGGGTCCTCTGTCTATGCAATGTCTCAGGCAAGGATACTAAAGTGGGTTGCCATTTCCTTCTCCAGGGGATCTTCCTGACCCAGGGACCTAATCTGAGTCTCCTGCATTGGCAGGCAGATTCTTTACCACTGAGCCACTAGGGAAGCCTGCATTATAGAATAGTGACTTCTAATATAAGTTAGTTTAATATCATAGCCAGTTTTGTGGCTTATGAAAAAGAAATTACCAACTGATCCTTGATTTTTAGACTCATCCTGTACTTTAGAGCTCTAAATTTTAAGACAATTTTGGAGAAACTGAAAAGTTTCTTTCAAATGTTTCTAAACAATGAAAGACATAGTAGCATTTTTGAGCAGAGGGCTGGAGCAAACTACTGTAGGAATACATCACTGAGTTTAAATTTAAACATTTGCCCCAAGACACATTTTAGATTGTACAAAATTCTAAACAAACCAAAAAAATCTAACAATAAAATAATTTAGTCATTCAGAAAATTATTTTAGCACAAAGACAAAAATTTCAAAGTCAGTTAATTCATGAAATCTGAACAGTAATTACCATTGCTTTTTTCCTTGTCAGTGTTTTTTTCTAACCTTCAAGAAAGGAAAACCTTAGAATAGGGGAGCTAGGAAAGAGGAGCAATATCCTATCTGCGTTTTATCAGATTAAGGGTGGAGTTAGTTGCTAACAAGAGACATTGCCACCATTTCTTTTGTCATGAAGGGAAGAAAGTCAGCTAATAAAATGTGAGCTTTCTTTGATGAGCCTAAGTTTCTAATTAAAACCTTTTCATAATTTGGCTGAATGTGGAAACACTAGAATCTCTTGACATAGTCTACAGGGAGGTAGGCAGGAAAGAGTTAGGCTGTGAATTTTTATACCACTTCAGGTGAAGTGGAGAAAGAAGGTGCTATTTGATGCTACAATTCAAGACATATCAAAGAAGGCTCGGGGTCAAAGGCAATCTGAAAGCTTCTTTCTTTCATCTAAAAGACAAGCAGGGCCATACTATTCCTCCCAGTTTTTCTGAGTAGAAGAAGACTATAGAAGAGAGCAAAGAAAATATTCAAAGTGAAGATACAGTCAGACAAAAAGAAAGGACCTCATACTTTGCAAGGGTCAAAGACAGGATTTTAAGCAGACCAGGCAATAAAGGTGTTGGAGTGGCCAGAGCAGCTAGAACCATCGCAATAGAGTTGACGAGGTCTGAGCAATTGCAGAAATAAACAGTCATGGGACATGGGCACCGAGAGCCATAGCAGCGGGCCACGAGTGGAAAATAAGGGGACAGTGTAAAAGGGGTTCAGGTAAGACCATGTTGACACAGAAATTCATCCTTAAGATGTGATTTCAGCAGAGTAAGAGACTGAAAGAATGAAAGGTTACCTCTGTACGCGTGTGTGTGTGTGTTTTACCCTCTTTCCTTAGGACTCAGTAGTTATGCTTTGGATGCAGAGAGGTGATCTTCAACCTCTGAAATAGCATTTTTCATCATCTGGAATTTAAATGTATATAATGTATACACATTGGTGTGTGTGTGTGTGTGCATGCATGTAGGAAGGGAATGGAAGTGAACAGATGCTATTGAGCTTAGGTTGTGGACCTGAAAACAATGCTTTTCATTCTTCCTTGACTAGGAAGGGAAGAGGTTGTTGTACAGTCTGTGTAGTTTTCTCAGTGATGGTTTGTTCTCGGCAAGCTGGAGGGGAGGTGGAGTTAGGATACTTGTGAAGCCCGGATCACAAACATGAGCCCTAGAGAGGAGCAGCAAAGTTCTTTACAGTTAAGCCTGCTATGAGTGAGATTCACCCTTGAGCTTCTCAGAGGCATCATTACTTGACAGAAATAGGAAGAGAAGGTGTTCATTGGCTGTGACTGGAAGGAGAAACAGTAACAACAGGATTTGCTGTGATTTCAGCAAACTCTCCCATGTTCCACGCTTCATGTAAACCCCAGCTTCTGCTGTAGAGGAAGAGTGACAGAGAGATCCAAATTTCTCATATTAGAATCTCAGTCAACCTTGATTTGCTTTTAAATAACCTTAACGATCTTCTCGTCCTTGAATATTGAATAAATGGCCATTAAACATATAAATTATGCTCAGTACACTGTAAAAAGTTTGCTGTCTGAGTTTAATTTGTACATGAAAACAATATTCAGACTTTGAGTTCAATGGACAAACTGAGGTTTCCTTTCTGAAGGAAGGGGGAAGGAAAGACCCAAATGGCAATATAAGTAGGAGCGGATACTAGAAGTAAAAAATTTCTGTGATGTGCAGTAGAATAAAAAATGGAATTAAAAGAAGTAATAATAAATGACTCAATCTCTCAATGTCCAAAAAGAAAGTGGAGACATGAAATACATAGTAGAATATGATATTCCCAAAGAAGTTGGGGAGCCCTCAAAACCCCACAATACACAATTCCTGTCTCCTTCTAATGCTGTTTCCTTACTTTTTTCCTTCTCTTCTGTTAACTCTCAGCTGTGTTTCTTCAAAATGTTAAACTTTTATCTTTTGGCTATCAGATATATCTCAACTTCACCACTTAAAAAATTCTTCCTAACTTTTATAGTCTTCCTTATTTTAAGTTTTTATTTTAATTAATTATTTTACTCAAACTTATATATTCTTAGTCTTATAATTTCCCCAATTTTACTCTCTGGTCTTAATTTTTGGTTGTTTATTTCACATTTAAGTCAATTCTGTTAGGTTAAAATTTTGCTTTAATATTGGGTTAAAGTTTTCTGTTCTTTAAAATAATCATATTTCCTTCTTAAGGACTTCCCTGGTGGCTCAGATGGTAAAGAATCTGCCTGCAATGTGGGAAACTTGGGTTTGATCCTTGGGTTGGGAAGATACCCTGGAGGAGGGCATGGCAACTCACTCCAGTTCTTGCCTGGAGAATCCCCATAGACAGAGAGCCTGGCAGGCTACAGTCCATGTGGTCACCACGAGTTGGACATGACTGAACAACACAGCACACCACAGCATTTCCTTCTTAAAGTTATCTGCCCTTATTTTTTATGACTTATCTTCACCAAAGCTGAACAGTGGAGAGACCTGCTATTATGTGTAAGAGAAGGGCATCTTTCTTTGATCTTCCTGTTCTGATGTATGCCACCCCTGTTTCCTAAGTCTTGTTGTATTTATGTGTTTATTTTAAGTAAACAGGGATTTTGAATGAGCAGAGTGATACAGGAATTCAATTTAGATTTTTCCACATGTATAATTGTTCCAGTACCATTTATTCCATAGTTTGGTAGCTCAGACGAGAAAGAATCTGCTTGCAATGCAATAGACACAGGTTTGATCCCAGAGTCAGGAAGATCCCCTGGAGAAGGCAATGGCAACCCACTCCAGTAGTCTTCCCTGAGAAATCCCATGGACAGAAGACCCTGGTGTGTGTGTACACACCACACACACACATATATACACACACACATATATACACACACATATATGTGTGTGTGTATATATATATATGAGAGTATATGTATATGGGGCTTCCCAGGTGGCTCAGCAGTAAAGAATCCTCCTGTCAATATAGGTGACACAAGAGACGGGCATTCAATCCTCAGGTCTGAAAAATCTCCTGGAGTAGGAAATGGCAACCTACTCCAGTATTTGTGCCTGGAGAATCCCATCGACAGAAGAGTCTGGTAGGTTACAGTTCATGGGGTCAGAGAATTAGACATGACTGAGCATGTAGTCCTTTGCCAACATCCACTGGATCATCGAAAAAGCAAAAGCGTTCTGGAAAAACATCTATTTCTGCTTTATTGATTATGCTAAAGCCTTTGACTGTGTGGATCACAATAAATTGTGGAAAATTCTGAAAGAGATGGGAATACCAGACAACGTGACCTACCTTTTGAGAAACCTGTATACAGGTCAGAAAGCAACAGTTAGAACTGGACATGGGACAACAGACTGGTTCCAAATAGGAAAAGGAGTACGTCAAGGCTGTATATTGTCACCCTGCTTATTTAACTTTTAGGCAGAGTACATCATGAGAAATGCTGGGCTGAATGAAGCACAAGCTGAAATCAAGATTGCCGGGAGAAATTTGTCATGCAGATGACACCACCCTTATGGCAGAGAGTGAAGAAGAACTAAAGAGCCTCTTGATGAAAATGAAAGAAGAGAGTGAAAAAATTGGCTTAAAATGCAACATTCAGAAAACTAAGATCATGGCCGCTGGTCCCATGAGAAACAGTGGAAACAGTGAGAGACTTTATTTTGGGGGGCTCCAAAATCAATACAGATGGTGACTGCAGCCATAAAATAAAAAGACGCTTACTCTTTAGAAGGAAACTTGTGACCAACCTAGACAGCATATTAAAAAGCAGAGACATTACTTTGCCAACGAATGTCCATCTAGTCAAGGCTATGGTTTTTCCAGTAGTCATGTATGGATGTGAGAGTTGGACTAAACCTGTATACAGGTCAGAAAGCAACAGTTAGAACTGGACATGGGACAACAGACTGGTTCCAAATAGGAAAAGGAGTACGTCAAGGCTGTATATTGTCACCCTGCTTATTTAACTTTTAGGCAGAGTACATCATGAGAAATGCTGGGCTGAATGAAGCACAAGCTGAAATCAAGATTGCCGGGAGAAATTTGTCATGCAGATGACACCACCCTTATGGCAGAGAGTGAAGAAGAACTAAAGAGCCTCTTGATGAAAATGAAAGAAGAGAGTGAAAAAATTGGCTTAAAATGCAACATTCAGAAAACTAAGATCATGGCCGCTGGTCCCATGAGAAACAGTGGAAACAGTGAGAGACTTTATTTTGGGGGGCTCCAAAATCAATACAGATGGTGACTGCAGCCATAAAATAAAAAGACGCTTACTCTTTAGAAGGAAACTTGTGACCAACCTAGACAGCATATTAAAAAGCAGAGACATTACTTTGCCAACGAATGTCCATCTAGTCAAGGCTATGGTTTTTCCAGTAGTCATGTATGGATGTGAGAGTTGGACTGTGAAGAAAGCTGGATGCCGAAGAATTGATGCTTTTGAACTGTGGTGTTGGAGAAGACTCTTGAGAGTCCCTTGGACTGCAAGGAGATCCAACCAGTCCATCCTAAAGGAGATCAGTCCTGGGTGTTCATTGGAAGGACTGATGTTGAAGCTGAAATTCCAATACTCTGGCCACCTGATGCAAAGAGCTGACTCATTTGAAAAGACCCTAATGCTGGGAAAGATTGAAGGCAGGAGAAGGGGACAACAGAGGATGAGATGGTTGGATCCCATCACTGACTCAATGGAGATGAGTTTGAGTAAACTCCAGGAGTTGGTGATGGACAGGGAGGCCTGGCGTGCTGCAGTCTATGGAGTCGCAAAGTGTCAAACACGACTGAGAAACTGAACTGAACAGAGCATGCTTCCATGCCAAATCTTATGTATGTAAGCATATATGTGTGTGTGCTCAGGTTGCTATAGTTGTGTCCAACCCTTTATGACCCCAAGGACTGCAGCCCTCCAGGTTCCTCCATCCATGTGATCCCCCAGACAAGAATACTAAAGTAGGTTGCCATTTCCCTCTCCAATAAACATACATATATATAGTTATATTCAGACACCAACATAAGAAAAATCATGATTGTGATTACATGGGGGAGTTGGGTATGAGATGCATCTGAGAGGGGCGTGCACAAGACTTCAAAATTACTAATATTAATTTGTTTTTAGGGTCACTAGCATGTCCATATGTGTTTATTTTCTTAATAGCCATTTAATAGTCATTAAATTGTACATTATGTACACATGTATCTTTTGCACATCTGCTTTATTTTCAACAGTGAATAGATGAGCAAGGATATGAATTGTTTGTCATGTTTAACAAAATGTATAATCATGTGGAATGCAAGGTAGAGATCTGAGATGAGAAAAGGTAAAATTCTGTTATGGTCACTTAAGTTACAGATAGCTGTTGAATATATAAGTGCAGAGAGATATTTGTTTCTCAAGCTCAAAGTAGAAGTTCATTCTACAGATATCAGTTTGGAACTCTTAGCTCTATGTAAGCCAGGGGTGAACAGGTGTGGAGGAAATGAAGACGGCTCCAGACTGTACCGTAAAGGTAACTTCTCTTCAGAAGTTAAGGAGAAGAATTTAGCCAAAAGACAGCAAAACCCTTGCCAGTGAACTAGGAGCAGTTTGTTTCAGGAAACCCCAGAGGGAAAAAATATTTAAATAAAGTCAATAGATAATATTAGAAAATTATGTCAGGAGACCTAGAAAGACAGGTTCAAGGAGTAGTTTTTGTTGTTTTCTAACCAACAAGGAGGCTACTGTACCCCCTGATGGAGCAGAGGAGTGGTGGGAGCAGTTTGGAAGGATTAAGGAGTGAATGGAGAATTTTACCCTAAAAAGTTTCTCACAAAATCTGTCTCTTCTTTCCTAGAGTAAGACCTGTGATAAAATTTATAAATAGTAAACAAACAATAATAAATTAGGAAACTGGGAAAGGGAAAGTGTATAGGACTCTCCACAAGAGTAGACAGAGTTTGGCCTGGATCCTGTCCCTCCCAGTGATGGTTAATTTTATGTGCCAACTTGATTGGGCTAAGGGGTACACAGGGAGCTAGTAAAACAGTATTTCTGGGTGTGTCTGTGAGGGTGTTTCTGGAAGAGATTAGCGTTCGAATCAGCAGATTGCACAGACAAGATGGCCTTCACCAATGTGAGTGGACCTCACCCAATCCCTTGAGGGAACAACTGTCAAAGGAGGGGTGGATTGTCGTTCCAGTAGAGCTGCGGCGTCCATCTTCCCATGACCTTAGACATGGGAGCTCCTGGTTCTCAGGCCTCCAGACTCTGGATACACCAGTGGCTCACCATTTTTCAGGCCTCTGTACTCAGACAGAATTATTATTATGGCTTTCCTTCTTCTCCAGCTTATAGACAGTAGATCTTAGGACTTATTGTTTGCCATGATGACGTGTGCCAGTTCCTAAAACATATCTCCTCATATGTATATCAATATATGTATTTTACTTGTTCTGTTTCTCTGGAGAACCCTGTCTCAAACACACTGTCATTTGCACAGACAGTCCCAAGCTATATGGCAAAATATTGGTGAAGCCACCAAAGGTGGAACATTCTCTTATTCTTCTTCTGATCATGAAACAAAGGAAACTGTATCTGGAAACTTCTGTAGAGTCTGTAAAGCGGGGAAAGAAAATGGAGATGACTCTGGTAGAAAGAAAGGTATCAGGACTATACATTGCATAACAAAAATAACTTTGACTGACACGGATAAAGGATTCAGGCAGCACCTAGTTAAGGCAGATTTACTGTAGGCTACTCAGGGATTTCCCTGGTGGCTCAGTTGGTAATGAAAATGCCTGGGATGCAGGAGACCCAAGTTCAATCTCTGGGACGAGAAGAAGCCCTGGAGATAGAAATGGCAACCCACTCCAGTATTATTGCCTGGAGAATTCCTACTCCAGTATTATTGCCTGGAGAATTCCATGGGCAGAGGAGCCTGGTAGGCTTTGTCCATGGGTTTTTTTTTTTTTTTTTTTGAATGTTTATTACATGCCCAGCCCTGTGCTAAATGCTCTGTGTACAACATCCCATTTGATCCTCCTGAGGTCAGTATCACTAACCCATCCTTCATATGACAGCACCAACGCAGACACTTAGTGGCAGAGTGTGATTCAAACCCAAGTCCTTCTGACCGCAGAATCTGTGTTCTGCTCTGTTTAATACTAGCTCCACATGACCTGGCTGCCTTTCATTAATGCTGATAATTGGCTAAGCTTATCAACTCTGGCCTTGACTTCATGCATGCTGCTGCTGCTGCTGCTAAGTTGCTTTAGTCATGTCCGACTCTGTGCGACCCCATAGACGGCAGCCCACCAGGCTCCCTCGTCCATGGGATTTTCCAAGCAAGAGTACTGAAGTGGGTTGCCAATGTCCATGGGGTTTCAAAGACTCAGACACGACTGAGTGACTAGCACTTTCATGAATACAATAAAGCTTAAGCTTCAGGTCTCCCTCACTTATGTGAGTCCTTTTTAAGGCATTGGACCTAATTTTGTTTTCATGATTTTGCCATATGTTCCTTAACAAGGGCCCTAAAATTTTTGTAAACTCAATCTCAATTTACCCTTGCCTATAACTAATAAGAGTAAACCTTAGTAGTGTACATAAAAAATTCATAAAGGAAAAAGCAGAGATTCAGTTGGAAGTAACACCCCCACCTCTACCCTTTTGACTGTTTCTTGTCCCACAGAAATTGGACAGAAACAATTATTCAGCCTTAACACCGCATCTCAGGGAGAAAATAAAGCAGTCCTGGCCTTGATACTGCAGGAAGATAGCCAAGTTACTTTCACAATTAGCCAAGCAAATGGAGTGTCTAGATCGGCGCAACCAAGAATAAAAAAGAAAAAATTAACTGTCATGGCAACCAAGCAAATATACTATGGCAAACAGCTTAAGAGAGAAAGCATGGGAAGAAAGGAAAAGGACTTATCCAATAGGAAATTATTACTTGAAGCACAAAAGGAAATTCTTCTCAATTGCTTCATATTGTAGAACAAATTGAGAAATGTGGCTTCTATAAAAAGCTCCAAGATGAAATGATAAGATAAAAAATAGTTTGAAAATAATTGCAAATGTAAGAGGAAATGAGAATTAAAGCCCTGTAATAAAATTAATAAATTAATTAGCAAGGAACAAAAATGACACAACTAAAAATAAAATTGCTGACACAGAGGAAGGATTTGAAATAATTACAGATTAAAAAAACTTAAAGAAGCAGAATGAAAAAATTGGACATGGATGGTAGAAAAAGACAGGGATTTTATTAGAGGAAACTATAACATGCTTCTTGTTGACGTGAGAGATGCTATATAGATGCAAATTGATGCTGAGGGTGAGGTGGAGATAACTAATAGAAGGACCATGGTTCCTTGAAGAGGTTATAAATAATGGAACCCAGAACACTAGCAGGGTGATTGTCCTTGGAAACCACGATGACTAGTGATTCCATTGTGAAAAAGAGAAGAGGAAAAAATGGGTACAATGTAAGTCAATTGTTTAGGGATGGAAAATGGAGAGAATTTGATTCTGATGGTTTCAATTTTCTTAACAAAAATTGTATATTATCTGAAAATACAGTAGGAGGAAGGCATATTGTATTAGAATAAAAATACTAGTGAACATAACAAAACAAATCTCAAATTCTTTGCAACTGAGAGCAAAATAAAACAAAAAAATCGCTTCTATTTATTGTGTACACAAAGCCCACATGAATATTCACGATGGACCAGTTATCTTCCTCACAGTCACTCATGACATGGTTTCTTCCCAACCCGCGACTTCTCCATCACCTGGGTCCTCCCTGTGCTCTTCCATTCAGCCCGCCGAAAGAGAAGGATTGTGTGTAGCAGATTCTTACGGGCCAGGTCCCAAAGTGATGCCTACGTCTTCTGCCTACATTCCATTGGCCGGAACTCAGGAACGTGACTGCTTTCAATCACAATGGAGGCAGAGGAATATAGTCAGCTTGTGAGTCCAGGAGAAAAAGAAAATGGCTTAGATAAAAGTTAACGAATTTCTGCCCCAAGGTCTCCCTCACTTATGTGTAAGATACTTTGAGATAGTGGGGCAATCAGTCTATTGGAGATAAAATTATTGGGCCACACTGAATGCAAAAAAAGAAAATCTTAAATTCACCATGTTAAATTTGTAAATGTAAAGGTCAAAAATGTGCAGAAAAGTCTCAGTGGGCTCAGGTGGGTGATTTCCTCAAGAGAAATATTGCAGTTCAGTTCACATACAGAAAAGGAAGTTGTTAGGCTCATCCAGACCTACTGTGTTCCTGCAGCTGCTACCGCTACTGCTGCTAAGTTGCTTCAGTCGTGTCTGACTCTGTGCGACCCCATAGACAGCAGCCCACCAGGCTCCCGCGTCCCCGGGATTCTCCAGGCAAGAACACTGGAGTGGGTTGCCATTTCCTTCTCCAATGCATGAAAGCGAAAAGTGAAAGTGAAGTCACTCAGTCGTGTCAGACTCCCAGCGACCCCATGGACTGCGGCCCACCAGGCTCCTCCATCCATGGGACTTCCCAGGCAAGAGTGCTGGAGTGGGGTGCCATCTACTCACAAACGTAAGAGTTATGGAAATTCACTAATTAAAAATTAGGTTCCTAGCTACATAAGATAGAGAAAGAGTCACACAACCAATTGAGAATATTCATAAAAGATAAATGTTATTTTTGGACCACAGAAACCAGGCTGATTCAGGAAGCAGATGGATATTGAAAAAGTGGTGGAGTTAACACATTGGGGGTCTCAATGAGGTCAGATACTTGTAGACATAAAAATATTTGCTAGAAAAGCTATAGGAATGAAATTGTTGATCTTACAGTGGATTGCTATATTTAAATTTTCTAGTGATAATATGGTTTATTTGTATTATGATAAGAGGGAATGGCAGCAGTAGAATGAATGAAAGGTCACTGGGAAAGAGAACAGCAGAAAACTGAAAGACCTAGGGAGAGGGTTTAGACATTTGAAGTTTAAAAGAAAAGGGACATCAATAGAGAGAAAAACTGTTAGCTAAGCTCTGGTGTTAAGTGAATGAGCTGGGTGAAAAACAAAAAAGACTGTTTGATGACAGTGTGAATGAGAATGATGAAGCAATTTACCAAGAGGAATAAATCTGAAAGGAATGAAGTTGAAGTAGTGGATTATAAGGAATAATAGAAACTAAGAAATTCTGAGTAGTATGCCTCAAACTGGTGGGGAGTGAAAAATGAAACAACTTCAAGTTAAGAATAGAAGGAAGTTACTCCAGTAGACATCTGGAGTTCACAGAAGGCAAGGAGGAGAGACGAAAATGGCAAGAGAAGGTGAAAGGTACTGGGGAGCTTTCTGATCATAGTGGGTAATCCAGGAGTTGTTGTAGGAGGTTTGCGAAGAAGGTTGTGGGGGTGCTTAGGTAGGATGAGTGGATAGCAAGCATGGAGAAATTAGAATAATAACATCTTACCTGGAAAGATCCAGCATCTGGTGGCAACCAGGATGAACAGAAATACAAAGTATCATGCAATTATAAGATTATAAGTGTTAATATTATAAGCAATTCTCTTAGTATTATTCTGGATTCTGCTGCTAGCATGAGAGGAAAACATAGAGAAAATAAAGTAAATGAGAGTGATATGGGAATATTTGAAGGGTAAAATACTACAGCTTTGATGATTGATTGGAAGAGATAAAATAAATAAAAAAGAATGACTTCCTCATTTCTTGTTTAAGCAATGGAATGCCCATTGGTGTAATCATTGAATGTAGGAAACATTGCCCCAGGAACATAGATATTATGGCCTGCTTTTATTTTGGAAAGTGGAAAATGATAAATTAATCATTCAAATGGAGAGGTTGAGTTAATTATATGTTAAAAAAAAAAAAAAAAAGCTCAGGAGAGATATCTGGGCTGTGAATATAGAAGAACATCAACAATTATGGGTTGATTAGAAAGGGATGGCAAAAAAGACTCAGAAGACACAGCCAGAGAAATCAGAGAAAAACCCTAAGAAATTGTACTATAAATCCATTCAACAAGAGGGAGCAATAAGTCAACAGGGTGAAAAATAATGCCAAAAAGTAAATAAGAAAGATGTTTCAAAAGTATCAGTTGATGTGTATGACATGGAGCAAATATAGTTCCTACTTCTGCAGTAGTCCCAAATTTTCTGAAATGAGACTCTACTAGGCTTTCAGATTTTCTAAAAATCATTCTACTATACTCAAATATATCTTAATTTCATCACTGTAAGCATAATCTATATTAAAAGATTGTTTCAGATACAGTAATTTAAATAAATTATTATCAGATAATATGTTTAAGTTTAGTAGTTTAAAAATACATCACCCACTGTAAAAGCCATTTTCAGTACAGGTGCTAGTCCAATTTTTTTTTAACTCCAAATACTCACCAATAGTGGAGAGATAATGTATAAAGTAAAATAATCCATCACAGTTGATTATTTTCCAGCACAGCTTCTACATGAAATACAATACCTATGGGAATTTAGTGTAAAACTTTCTGGATTAGTAATTCAAATTTCCATTTCCTAATAATTATTATACATATAGCAAATATACCTTAAGTGATTATTTTCTCAAAGACAAAAAAACACACACACACACACACACACACACAAAGTAGTGTAAATGTAACTCATTCAGGAAAAGGAATTTAATGCAAAACTGATACAGATCTTGTAAGATCCTCAGATACTCATTTACAAAAATCAGTTTATCTAAGAGAAGCTGAGCTTGAAGCAACAGGAAATCCTTTAACAATTTAGGGAATGCCTCCCTCAAGTCTGACAGATTTATTAACACTGATATTTTCCCCCTACAAATGCATATTTATTATTCGCTTGGTACTGTAATGATTTATGGACGCAGCAGATTAAAAATGTGTTTTACAATACAGGGCCTAATGCCAAGCATGTGTCTACTTTTTAGCCTTTTTTCCCTTTCTTTTCTATTTCTTATGGCAGCCTTACATTCTTAATATATTTATTCCACTGCTGAAATCTGAAATGCAAGGCAGCAGTCTGTTTGTGTAGATTATAGTCTTTAAGACTGCCTAGATTACTTTCAATCTTTGGATCACAGGAATCTACATAATCACAATTTCATTCTCATTTTCCCAAGGATCCTCAGACAGCCAGCACAGTACTGGAAGATCAGTAAAGGCACCATGGAAAACAGAACTCACAAGTGGCGAGCCATATGAGAATCTGTAAAAGTTTCTTGAGTTTGCTCATTGGTTTAACAAACTTAGCTACAATAGAACTATGGGTGAGAGCTAAGAGAGTCCACTTCCTCAGATTTGCAAGGCAAAGTTGATGGCAAAAGATTTTTTGAAAAATCAGTTCTCTTTCTAAATGGGGCAATCCTTTACATTTATCCCACAGAGTTATTTATTTTAAATAGTATGAACAAGACTAAAGGAAATATTTTTAACCTGAATATCTGATTAAGAATTCCTCTGAATGATATATTTCATTTCTAATGAACTAAATTAGTTTTATTAATTCAAAAATTATGGTTCCAGCCAACTATGGGATATAGCTCCCAAGAACCATAGCATAAATGCTGAAGAATGTGAGCACTGTAACAAGTCTATGTGACTTTGATTCCCAGCTCTGCCAATGTTTGTAAAACGTTGCTGAGGTTACTTCCCCTCTCTTTGCCTCAGTTTCTTCTTCTATAAATGGGAATAATGATGACATCTTTCAGAAGGTTGAGTAAGGACTAAGTTAATATAAATAAAGAATTTAGGACATAGCTTGGTATGAATTAAGTTCTACTCAAATATTAGCCACCATAGATATTAGCTAGAATCAAATTTTTCTCATTTTCAAAAAAAATCAACCTCAATTCATCTTGCTGCTACTGCTGCTAAGTCACTTCAGTCATGTCCGACTCTGTGCGACCCCATAGACAGCAGCCCACCAGGCTCTCCTGTCCCTGGGATTCTCCAGGCAAGAACACTGGAGTGGGTTGCCACTTCCTTCTCCAGTGCATGAACGTGAAAGGTGAAAGTGAAGTCGCTCAGTCGTGTCTGACTCTTAGCGACCCCATGGACTGCAGCCCACCAGGCTCCTCTGTCAATGGGATTTTCCAGGCAAGAGTCCTGGAGTAGGGTGCCATTGCCTTCTCCGCAATTCATCTTAAATTTGGGCAATTAATTTGTTGGGCAAAGGTCTGCCATGTCTGTTGCAGGACTTCTAGCAAAGAAATTCCAGAGTATGTAACTAGCATCTAGGGAACATTACCCACAGGTTAATCCAACAAGCATTTATTAAGTGCCTGCTAAGTGCCAGATGGCTTCTAGTTTCTAAAGTATAAAAAACTGTACGTCTATGCTCTAGGACCTCTCCATCATGTTTGCAAACAAGTAAGTAGATAGATGGCATCAAGGACTGATGGGTGATAAGACATATGTTTGCCACGTGGACTGGGAGTAGAGAGTGTGGAGTCTGCTCAGTAGAGGCGGACAAGGCTCAGAGGCTCCCATCTGAACCGATCCTGAAGCCTGACTCCAAGCTGCAGCCTATTTCAGTGATTAAATAGCTATCAAGGAACATTATAAAAATCTCTGCCCTATAAAACTAAATATATAATGGAACTTGACTTTCACATCATTCTTACAATTTTAAGTGAAGGTGAGGGGTTCGCATCAATTCTAGATGCCTCATTCCTCTTTAATTCTCTCTCACAAAAGGCACAGATGAATACAGAACATCAGCGACTGGTATGATGAAAACTGTTGTTTCCTCCACCCCTTACATTTCTTCACAGATATAATGCCACAAATGCTATTCTCAAGGACAGATTGCTGACAGAGAAGAGAGGACACTGCAGAAATATTTGAACATCACAATGGATTTAAATGACAGGATACTATCATTAAAGTCATAGTTGAAGCATAGATGGATCCACAGACAGTTGTCATAGCATGTAACTTTTTTCGTATTTTAGGCTAATGTTCAAATCCACAGTTTCATCGTGTTTGGCTTGGCAGGCGCATCCCACTCACTCTGAGGGAGTGTGGCAGGGAAGAAGAGCCAGGAGTAGATGAATCCCAATCGCTTACTCATCTCATGGCAGAAAGGGCTTTTTTTTTTTTTTTAAGTTGTAGTGCTGCCAGCATGGAAAGTGAGGACCAGCTGAAGTGACTTATAATCATTTGCAGATACTTTGAGACATGGGTATTTCTTTTTTGGACGAAGAACATCAGAGGAAGCTTGGTAGCTAAGAGTTAGAAGGGGCCCACTTGAGTTTACTACTCCACCCTTCACCNTTTAAGTTGTAGTGCTGCCAGCATGGAAAGTGAGGACCAGCTGAAGTGACTTATAATCATTTGCAGATACTTTGAGACATGGGTATTTCTTTTTTGGACGAAGAACATCAGAGGAAGCTTGGTAGCTAAGAGTTAGAAGGGGCCCACTTGAGTTTACTACTCCACCCTTCACTCCTGCAGTTAAAAGAGAAAGGCTCTACCCTGGGAAAGGTCAAATGCCCTGAACAAAATCACACATCTATCTGGTACCAATATCAAGGCTGGAATCCAGATTTCCTGGGTTCCAATCATGTCTTATTTCCATTCCACCATGAATTCTTCCTGATAATTATGAGTGAAATATAGTAGAGCTTTCATATTCTGGTAAAATGCTTTCTAAGACCTTCTCACATTCAGGAATGGCTCTAAGCATATATTTTGTTCTTTCAAATACAATTGAGTATAACTGAAAAATGCCAGTGATACCTTTGGGTTTTTAATGCATCTGTTATATGGGACTATGGTTTATTTATACAGCTATTAAAATATCTGTCTCCAAAAGCACATTTCCTTCTAAAGTTAGTTAGGAGTTAATTGCTTTTTCAGATTTTACTGAAGTTTCATCTTTCACAATAAGAACAAATTTTGGACTATTTAGAAAATTTGCCAAATCAGATTCACAA
The DNA here is from genome assembly GCA_006410675.1 of Oreotragus oreotragus. Classification (NCBI taxonomy): domain Eukaryota; kingdom Metazoa; phylum Chordata; class Mammalia; order Artiodactyla; family Bovidae; genus Oreotragus; species Oreotragus oreotragus. The sequence goes on from SJYX01010691.1 coordinate 113,447, forward strand.
ATCACTTTTCCATGTCTCCACGTAAAACTAACAATGGGCTTGACAATTTCAGATTTCCAAGCCACCATATAATTCAACAATCTGCTTTGAATTTATCCAAAATGTTAATTTATGGATAAGAACATTAATACTTTTAATGAATCTCCCTGGTGGCTCAGATGGTAAAGAATCTGCCTGGAATGCAGGAGAACTGGGTTCAGTCCCTGGGTTGGGAAGATCCCCTGGAGAAGGGATTGGCTGCCCACTCCATTCTTGCCTGGAGAATCCCACGGACAGAGGAACCAGGTGGACTGCATTTCATAAGGTTGCAAAGAGTCAGACACGACGGAGTGAATAACACTTTCTACCGCTGGCAGCTGGATTTCTTTCAGAGTCATTTTTTCATATAAAATGTAGTTTCATAGCACTTCAGTAGAATTTTATAAACTATAAATATTAGGCAAGAGCTCAAACCCACAATGAATGTGGATCATCTCACATGTCAAGTGGTCATCTCACTCACTAGCTAAAGTTCCTTTCTATCCATCAGCCTTGTGCTGTAAGTCACTCACTCTCACAATTAGCAAAATTAAATATTGCTATATATTACTAATAGAGGTGTGCACAATCTCTCAGTAACCCAGAGAAGTCTGTTAAATGTGTCGTATCAAAATATCTCCTACTCTTATTACATCCATCTTCTAGCCTGTACTTCAGAAAGTGCAATGTTGGTCCCATTTCACAGGTGGAAACTGAATTAGCATGAAGTTCAGTTACATAGAGTGTGTCCCTTTGTACCTTTCTTAACCTGTATATACACAATAGATATTTCAAGACCTGTGAAGTTTTCCAAATCAAGCATAGCACATTACATAACAAAATCCTTTCTTCTCCCTGTTTCCACTAAAGAACTTTTCGCTGTTGAATAGACTGAGCCTCTGAAGAAACCCTTCAATGATGTGTCCAAAGTGTTTTGGGAATGATGCAACAAAATTTCAACAAGTTCATTCCAAGAAGAGGGAACTTCTAATTTTTTTTTTTTTNCAGTTGATTATTTTCCAGCACAGCTTCTACATGAAATACAATACCTATGGGAATTTAGTGTAAAACTTTCTGGATTAGTAATTCAAATTTCCATTTCCTAATAATTATTATACATATAGCAAATATACCTTAAGTGATTATTTTCTCAAAGACAAAAAAACACACACACACACACACACACACACAAAGTAGTGTAAATGTAACTCATTCAGGAAAAGGAATTTAATGCAAAACTGATACAGATCTTGTAAGATCCTCAGATACTCATTTACAAAAATCAGTTTATCTAAGAGAAGCTGAGCTTGAAGCAACAGGAAATCCTTTAACAATTTAGGGAATGCCTCCCTCAAGTCTGACAGATTTATTAACACTGATATTTTCCCCCTACAAATGCATATTTATTATTCGCTTGGTACTGTAATGATTTATGGACGCAGCAGATTCAAAATGTGTTTTACAATACAGGGCCTAATGCCAAGCATGTGTCTACTTTTTAGCCTTTTTTCCCTTTCTTTTCTATTTCTTATGGCAGCCTTACATTCTTAATATATTTATTCCACTGCTGAAATCTGAAATGCAAGGCAGCAGTCTGTTTGTGTAGATTATAGTCTTTAAGACTGCCTAGATTACTTTCAATCTTTGGATCACAGGAATCTACATAATCACAATTTCATTCTCATTTTCCCAAGGATCCTCAGAGAGCCAGCACAGTACTGGAAGGTCAGTAAAGGCACCATGGAAAACAGAACTCACAAGTGGCCAGCCATATGAGAATCTGTAAAGGTTTCTTGAGTTTGCTCATTGGTTTAACAAACTTAGCTACAATAGAACTATGGGTGAGAGCTAAGAGAGTCCACTTCCTCAGATTTGCAAGGCAAAGTTGATGGCAAAAGATTTTTTGAAAAATCAGTTCTCTTTCTAAATGGGGCAATCCTTTACATTTATCCCACAGAGTTATTTCTTTTAAATAGTATGAACAAGACTAAAGGAAATATTTTTAACCTGAATATCTGATTAAGAATTCCTCTGAATGATATATTTCATTTCTAATGAACTAAATTAGTTTTATTAATTCAAAAATTATGGTTCCAGCCAACTATGGGATATAGCTCCCAAGAACCATAGCATAAATGTTGAAGAATGTGAGCACTGTAACAAGTCTATGTGACTTTGATTCCCAGCTCTGCCAATGTTTGTAAAACGTTGCTGAGGTTACTTCCCCTCTCTTTGCCTCAGTTTCTTCTTCTATAAATGGGAATAATGATGACATCTTTCAGAAGGTTGAGTAAGGACTAAGTTAATATAAATAAAGAATTTAGGACATAGCTTGGTATGAATTAAGCTCTACTCAAATATTAGCCACCATAGATATTAGCTAGAATCAAATTTTTCTCATTTTCAAAAAAAATCAACCTCAATTCATCTTGCTGCTACTGCTGCTAAGTCACTTCAGTCATGTCCGACTCTGTGCGACCCCATAGACAGCAGCCCACCAGGCTCTCCTGTCCCTGGGATTCTCCAGGCAAGAACACTGGAGTGGGTTGCCACTTCCTTCTCCAGTGCATGAACGTGAAAGGTGAAAGTGAAGTCGCTCAGTCGTGTCTGACTCTTAGCGACCCCATGGACTGCAGCCCACCAGGCTCCTCTGTCAATGGGATTTTCCAGGCAACAGTCCTGGAGTAGGGTGCCATTGCCTTCTCCGCAATTCATCTTAAATTTGGGCAATTAATTTGTTGGGCAAAGGTCTGCCATGTCTGTTGCAGGACTTCTAGCAAAGAAATTCCAGAGTATGTAACTAGCATCTAGGGAACATTACCCACAGGTTAATCCAACAAGCATTTATTAAGTGCCTGCTAAGTGCCAGATGGCTTCTAGTTTCTAAAGTATAAAAAACTGTACGTCTGTGCTCTAGGACCTCTCCATCATGTTTGCAAACAAGTAAGTAGATAGATGGCATCAAGGACTGATGGGTGATAAGACATATGTTTGCCACGTGGACTGGGAGTAGAGAGTGTGGAGTCTGCTCAGTAGAGGCGGACAAGGCTCAGAGGCTCCCATCTGAACCGATCCTGAAGCCTGACTCCAAGCTGCAGCCTATTTCAGTGATTAAATAGCTATCAAGGAACATTATAAAAATCTCTGCCCTATAAAACTAAATATATAATGGAACTTGACTTTCACATCATTCTTACAATTTTAAGTGAAGGTGAGGGGTTCGCATCAATTCTAGATGCCTCATTCCTCTTTAATTCTCTCTCACAAAAGGCACAGATGAATACAGAACATCAGTGACTGGTATGATGAAAACCGTTGTTTCCTCCACCCCTTACATTTCTTCACAGATATAATGCCACAAATGCTATTCTCAAGGACAGATTGCTGACAGAGAAGAGAGGACACTGCAGAAATATTTGAACATCACAATGGATTTAAATGACAGGATACTATCGTTAAAGTCATAGTTGAAGCATAGATGGATCCACAGACAGTTGTCATAGCATTTAACTTTTTTCGTATTTTAGGCTAATGTTCAAATCCACAGTTTCATCATGTTTGGCTTGGCAGGCGCATCCCACTCACTCTGAGGGAGTGTGGCAGGGAAGAAGAGCCAGGAGTTGATGAATCCCAATCGCTTACTCATCTCATGGCAGAAAGGGCTTTTTTTTTTTCTTTAAGTTGTAGTGCTGCCAGCATGGAAAGTGAGGACCAGCTGAAGTGACTTATAATCATTTGCAGATACTTTGAGACATGGGTATTTCTTTTTTGGACGAAGAACATCAGAGGAAGCTTGGTAGCTAAGAGTTAGAAGGGGCCCACTTGAGTTTACTACTCCACCCTTCACTCCTGCAGTTAAAAGAGAAAGGCTCTACCCTGGGAAAGGTCAAATGCCCTGAACAAAATCACACATCTATCTGGTACCAATATCAAGGCTGGAATCCAGATTTCCTGGGTTCCAATCATGTCTTATTTCCATTCCACCATGAATTCTTCCTGATAATTATGAGTGAAATATAGTAGAGCTTTCATATTCTGGTAAAATGCTTTCTAAGACCTTCTCACATTCAGGAATGGCTCTAAGCATATATTTTGTTCTTTCAAATACAATTGAGTATAACTGAAAAATGCCAGTGATACCTTTGGGTTTTTAATGCATCTGTTATATGGGACTATGGTTTATTTATACAGCTATTAAAATATCTGTCTCCAAAAGCACATTTCCTTCTAAAGTTAGTTAGGAGTTAATTGCTTTTTCAGATTTTACTGAAGTTTCATCTTTCACAATAAGAACAAATTTTGGACTATTTAGAAAATTTGCCAAATCAGATTCACAAATCACTTTTCCATGTCTCCACGTAAAACTAACAATGGGCTTGACAATTTCAGATTTCCAAGCCACCATATAATTCAACAATCTGCTTTGAATTTATCCAAAATGTTAATTTATGGATAAGAACATTAATACTTTTAATGAATCTCCCTGGTGGCTCAGATGGTAAAGAATCTGCCTGGAATGCAGGAGAACTGGGTTCAGTCCCTGGGTTGGGAAGATCCCCTGGAGAAGGGATTGGCTGCCCACTCCATTCTTGCCTGGAGAATCCCACGGACAGAGGAACCAGGTGGACTGCATTTCATAAGGTTGCAAAGAGTCAGACACGACGGAGTGAATAACACTTTCTACCGCTGGCAGCTGGATTTCTTTCAGAGTCATTTTTTCATATAAAATGTAGTTTCATAGCACTTCAGTAGAATTTTATAAACTATAAATATTAGGCAAGAGCTCAAACCCACAATGAATGTGGATCATCTCACATGTCAAGTGGTCATCTCACTCACTAGCTAAAGTTCCTTTCTATCCATCAGCCTTGTGCTGTAAGTCACTCACTCTCACAATTAGCAAAATTAAATATTGCTATATATTACTAATAGAGGTGTGCACAATCTCTCAGTAACCCAGAGAAGTCTGTTAAATGTGTCGTATCAAAATATCTCCTACTCTTATTACATCCATCTTCTAGCCTGTACTTCAGAAAGTGCAATGTTGGTCCCATTTCACAGGTGGAAACTGAATTAGCATGAAGTTCAGTTACATAGAGTGTGTCCCTTTGTACCTTTCTTAACCTGTATATACACAATAGATATTTCAAGACCTGTGAAGTTTTCCAAATCAAGCATAGCACATTACATAACAAAATCCTTTCTTCTCCCTGTTTCCACTAAAGAACTTTTCGCTGTTGAATAGACTGAGCCTCTGAAGAAACCCTTCAATGATGTGTCCAAAGTGTTTTGGGAATGATGCAACAAAATTTCAACAAGTTCATTCCAAGAAGAGGGAACTTCTAATTTTTTTTTTTTACACTTTTTGTAAAACTTTAATTTCTGAGACATTTGGTGCCAAATCTAGAGAGCTTATTTCTATGATCACGTTCCAAAATTTTCCTTTTGCAGTTTTTCTCTCTGTTAGTGATTTGATCTTTTTCTGAAATAGGCTTTTTTATCTCCAGGATACATGTCTTCAATGCAGTTGTCCCAGGTTCCTGCTAATCTTTATAATTCTTTATTCTACTTCTTACTGGTTGGTAGTGCTCTCTTTGTACTTAAGATATTTTGCTTTCCAATAGGCTAGTCCCTCTCTCCATACTAATATAATTTAACCTATAAGTATTGGTGTTTTGGATAATTCATAGATTTGGTAGTACAAGGAAGAGATTGTACAGAAAAGCCTATCTTTGAGGCAATACATTAACATGCAATCTTTTAAAATTTATAAGACTCAATCATAATCTGGGTTTATGAAATAATCATAGTAAAAAAAATAGTAGCTTCTTAAGACTTTGTATTCTATATTTGCACTAATATTCCATATATGTTCAGAAATAAACTTATGAATTAGAAGATATTTTTAAAAAGTAACATTTTCACAGGGTCTTACCCTTTTCATTTGTGGTCCATCAAGACAGCTGTTCAATCTCTTGGTATTTATTCTAATAAAGTGAGAGTCTTCCTTATGATTTCATAATATATCAGAAAGCAGAATTGTGAAGTTTTTAGTTACATGAGAAAGAGCAATTTTTAAAATGAACAATTTTCCTTTCAGATATCATTGGAAAAAGTGACTGACTTCATATAACCTAAGGCTTTGGGAGGAAATATATATATATGACTTTGAACTAAGAGTGAGGGGTCTATTTTTAAAAAAGAATATTATGTTTAAGATTGAAATGTGTTATAACTAACATTTATTTCCTTGGTAATTCTTCAAAAATGGACTTAGACTATATGACCTAAGTCAGACTAAAGAGTATTTCTAGGGGATTTGCTAAAGTTTTCAAAAGTGAAGCTAGTGTTATGGGGCTGAAGATGATATTATTAACCTAGAGTAGTTGTAGCCATCTCTGTACTGGAAGACTGTTGCCTGGAATAAAAAGAAGCTATAAGAAATGGAGATTAGAAATAGAAGAGAGAGCTCTTACTCACTCCTAGACATTTCATTTATGAAAGTCAAGATATTCCGTTTATTGCTTAAGCAAGAATAAACAGATGATTAAGATTATCTGTCAGGGAAGATTGACAACAGAAAAGAAAACGACCACAGTGAATAAACAGAACTGTTAAGTCCATAAACAGGGATATAATGCAAGAAGTAAAAGACTGTAAAATTTATAACACTTTCACAGTGTTTGGAAGTTACTGTAACTAGAAAAAGAAAAAGAAACAAAATGGGATTATATGAAAGAGTCAATGTATGAACAAGTAACAGTGAAAATGTCACTGCCAAAATAAAAATTTAATAAGGTGAAACTACAGCATGAGTAGTACTATATAAGATAAAATCAAATTTCTGGACTATAGAGCAACCCCCCCCCCAAAAAAATAGGAATCAAGTCAAAAGACACTGTTTTCAGAAAACAGAGCATCTCATCCCCAGAGGGTTAAAAGAAAAAGAATGAAAAGGAAGAAATTTATAAAGAAGAAAAGAAAATGAGAGAGAGAAATTAAAGAACATTTTCCCAAGCTGAAGAAAAGACTCAAGTCTTAAGATAGAAAGAAAATATCAAAGACAAAATTGAAATATGGGGGGAACTTAGTTATAGATACCTACTACTCTAAGGCTCAGAATAAAAAGCATAGAATATCTTGTCTGTGCTCAGTCATTCCCGATTCTACTGTAGCCTACCAGGCTCCTCTGTGCATGGAATTTTCTAGGCTAGAATATTGGAGTCAGATGCCACTTCCTTCTCTAGGGAATCTTCCTTACCTAGGGATCAGATCAAACTGCATCTCTTTTCTCTCCTGGCAGGCAGATTCGATTATCCCTGCACCACCTGGGAAGCCCATAAGGATTTACTCAAGTGCTTTATCCTTGAGCTGATCTGGATGATGAGATTCTGGACTCTGGAGCTTATATACATTTAAAAATAGCCTGTATAGAATATCTTAGAATATCTATAGAATACCTTAGAAGCTATATATTACAGTTCACCCTGTCACCCAAAATTCACAACACTTCTACAGCAAAATATTCTCATTCCCCGCCAAGATTTCTTAAATTCTCATCCACCAAAAGAACGTAAACTCCAGAATCCAGAATCTTTAAAAATGTTTTTGGAGGTCCTGGCCAATGTAATACAGTAAGAAAAGGGGGAGATTGTGTCTTGGCCTACATTAAGAAGAAAAGCTCAATGCAAAAGCTCTTATGCTGCTATTTTTATGGAGTACAATTACTAGGAAGCAGGCATGAGTTAGGAAAGAAAAAAAGTGACAATACAGGGTTGCATTTCTGAGCTGGCCTTTGCTTGGTGTCGAGATAGTTTGTTGCTCTGTCTTGTAGAACTATCTTTAAAAAGTCTGTTCTGGGAGGACAATGAGGTTATAAGATTTATCCAATGACTTCCATGACATTTTGATCTCCCATAGGGAGTTGAAACATGCAAATTTTTGTCTTTAAATACATGAGAATCATTAGTGTTTCATACCTTCAGTATTAAGAGTAAAGCCCTGAAGTCTAAGGCCAGGGGTGAACAGTGGGAGCATTGGCAAAACTACAGATATGTGCGCAAAAGGGGATCTAAAGCTGAATGTAAGATGTGTCTAACAGAAGTAATGTCAATGTTAGAGAAACAAATATTTGCAGAATACATAATGGCCTTCTTTGAAATCTAAGGTGCATCAAAGTAGTTACTTGTGAGGAGAAGATGGCAGTTTGTGGGTGCCAAAAGAGTATTTTGGTATTTAATTCCAAACATGTTTGTTTCAGTTCTATAATGGACAATTTCACTCTATAATCATTATTAAGTATGAAAAAATTAATATATTTTTAAAGGATACAGTCTTAGAAGGATTGTTCACATTTTTACGAGTTTAACCTTCAGGATCCTCTCCAGATTCTCATGATAAAGATCAGAGAAAAGCCTCCTTGTGTTCTGGAATGGCAGAAAGATGACAGTGACCATTTCAAAAATACAACTAGAGCATTCAGCTCAGCATTCAGGTTTTCATATTGCAGTTGTATTCTCAGGGTAAACTACCTTGGCAGAGCCTTATCTAGCCTAAGACAAGGACTGTTAGACAACTCCAGCCAAGCTAGTCCCCCTGTCTACATAAGAGGAGGAAAATAAAAGTCTAAGAGACTCTCCAAAAAGTCACATACCAGAAATTAAAGACTTTCTTAAAAATAAAATAAAACCTGAGATTTAAGCAAAACATAGAATGCTTCACCTCCCCAATAACTTCCAACACTTCAACATAGCTTAATAAAACAACAGTAGATTATAACAAATAGAAGTGAAAGACCTCAACCTTAAGAAAGAATTTCTATGGCAGCCCAAAGGTAACAAGAACATTAAAAGATAAACATAAAACCTCATAGTAAAGGCCAATTTATCTCAGTTCCTATTACCTGATACACCTTGTCTGGCTTTAAACAAGAAAATTGCAAGGCATGCTTAAAATTAGAGAAAACCATTCTGGAGAGACAAAGCAAGCATTAGAACCTGATGCAGATGTGTCAGAGATTTTGGACTTAGAAGTAAGCCAGGAAGAAAAACACCAATACAGTATGCTGCTGCTGCTGCTAAGTCACTTCAGTCGTGTCCAACTCTGTGTGACCCCATAGATGGCATCCCACCAGGCTCCCCCATCCCTGGGATTCTCCAGGCAAGAACACTGGAGTGGGTTGCCATTTCCTTCTCCAATGCATGAAAGAGAAAAGTGAAAGTGAAGTCGCTCAGTCTGTCTGACTGTTAGCGACCCCATGGACTGCAGCCCACCAGGCTACTCCGTCCATTGGATTTTCCAGGCAAGAGTACTGGGGTGGGGTGCCATTGCCTTCCCCGCCAATACAGTATACTAACACATATATGTGGAATTTAGAAAGATGGTAATGAGGACCCTGTATGCAGGGCAGCAAAAGAGACACAGATCTGTAGAGCAGACTTTTGGATTCTGAGGGAGAGGGAGAGGGAAAGGGAGAGGGTGGGATGATTTGGGAGAATAGCATTGAAATATGTATACTATCATGTAAGAAACGAATCGCCAGTCTATGTTCGATGCAGGATGCAGGATGCTTGGGGCTGGTGTATGGGGTTGATCGGAGGGATGATGTGGGATCTGTCTCTTATACACATCTAGATGTGTATAAGAGACAGGTATATACACAATAGATATTTCAAGACCTGTGAAGTTTTCCAAATCAAGCATAGCACATTACATAACAAAATCCTTTCTTCTCCCTGTTTCCACTAAAGAACTTTTCGCTGTTGAATAGACTGAGCCTCTGAAGAAACCCTTCAATGATGTGTCCAAAGTGTTTTGGGAATGATGCAACAAAATTTCAACAAGTTCATTCCAAGAAGAGGGAACTTCTAATTTTTTTTTTTTTACACTTTTTGTAAAACTTTAATTTCTGAGACATTTGGTGCCAAATCTAGAGAGCTTATTTCTATGATCACGTTCCAAAATTTTCCTTTTGCAGTTTTTCTCTCTGTTAGTGATTTGATCTTTTTCTGAAATAGGCTTTTTTATCTCCAGGATACATGTCTTCAATGCAGTTGTCCCAGGTTCCTGCTNAAAGAGAAAAGTGAAAGTGAAGTCGCTCAGTCTGTCTGACTGTTAGCGACCCCATGGACTGCAGCCCACCAGGCTACTCCGTCCATTGGATTTTCCAGGCAAGAGTACTGGGGTTTAACAGAAATGAAAAATGCTTTTAGCTTGATTAGTAGACTGAACACAGCAGAGGGATGCATCAGTGAGCTTGAAGATATATCAATAAAACTTGTTTAACTGAAAAGCAAAGAGGCAAAAAGAACAACAACAAAAAATAGAAGATCCAAAAACAGTGCGAAAATTACCATAGATATAACACAAGCATAATAAGCATAACAGAAAGAGAAAAGAGAAAAAAACAGACAAATATTTGAAATAATAGGGGCTAAAATTTTTTCAAACTTAATCGCAGACACCAAACCACATATCCAGGAAGCTGAAAGAAGCTTATCTTTTTCTTTTTCTTTTTTTTTGTCTAAAATAATAGTCTTTATTTTTACACAAAACAGTACAAAATGAGGCAGTTCCTCAAAGGGTGACTTGGAGCCAGAAAATCTATTGTGAACTTGAAAATGTTAGTGTTAGACGCTCAATAATGTTCGACTCTTTACAACTCAATGGACTGTAGCCCACCAGACTCCTCTGTCCATGGGATTCTCCAGACAAGAAGTTTATATTTTATCAAACAAGATAAAAACCAAATAATTCACACCTAGATATATCATATTCAAATTGCAGAAACCAAAGTCAAACAAAAATTTTTGATTTATACAGACATAAGTTAAAAATTAATGCCATACATCTCTCTTCAGAAACCATGCAAGCAAGAAAGGAGTGGAGAAATTACATAGTGTTGAAGGAAAAAGAAAGAGTGTGTCTGAATGAGTTTGAGCTTTAGTCAATCCTTCATGTGGGTTTTGATTGAGAGCCTGGCAGATCTCTTCTTTGGTTCTGAGACACTGGGAGGGATTAATTTCTACCATTATTAGGTTTTGAGATAAGCTTTATAAACATCTGCTTTATTGAGGTTCAAAATATGACATATATATAAAGATGGAGATGACTGTGAATATGAAGCTGTCCCTCTAGGAACACTTTCTCTTAAGTACCACAGAGCTACAGAATATTTCACTCTGGTTTAGAATACTTCTAACCCAGCCTTCCACACAATCATAGAAGTCAGCAAATATCCCAGGATGAAAGGTCGCCAGGCATTTGAGAATCCTCAAATATCAATCCATAATTTAAAAATGTACAATTGGTTAAAGCTCTGCTGGTTTCCCTTCCCCTCTGCAGGGACCTTCTTCCTAAACTAAGCTAATCTCAGCTCATATTTGGTAAATACTCCCAGAAAAGCAAACAACTAGAGATCTGGAGCTCCCCAGGAGGGCTTTCATTTCATTTTGGAATTTGGTTTCACTTAGGCTTGTTAATCCAGAGTACTCTGATGTTCTCAAAATTAGTTTTATTTATGTTATCCTTTTTTAGTTTTCGTTGTTGTAGTAGAACTATTGGCCTACAGAATATATTGCACATAACATAGAAGCCATTTAGTCCTTTATAAAAATGTATTAAAAATAGTTTGCATATATTTGATAGTTTGAATGCTAGAGCAAAAGTACAGATTATTATTTATTACCAAAATTAATACTCATGTACTAGGTGTAGATATTTTAACTGTTTTGCAAATGTTGATATATGGTCAACAGTGTTTGGAGTTCAGCTGATGAAAATTACCCGGTTACACTGCTCCAGGGAATCCCCGGTGGCTCAGATGGAAAAGAATCTGCGTGCAATGCAGGAGATCTGGGTTCAATCCCNATTTATTACCAAAATTAATACTCATGTACTAGGTGTAGATATTTTAACTGTTTTGCAAATGTTGATATATGGTCAACAGTGTTTGGAGTTCAACTGATGAAAATTACCCGGTTACACTGCTCCAGGGAATCCCCGGTGGCTCAGATGGAAAAGAATCTGCCTGCAATGCAGGAGATCTGGGTTCAGTCCCTAGGTCGGGAAGATCCTCTGGAGAAAGGAATGGCAACCTGTTCCAATATTTTCGCTTGGAGAATTCCATGGACAGAGGAGCCTAATGGGCTACAGTCATGGGGTCTCAGAGAGTCAGACACGACTGAATGACTAACCTTTCAATTTTCACACTGCTCCAAAAGCCACTCATTTTAATATATTCCCAGATTTACTCCAGAAGAAATTAAGGTTTTTAATGGTCTTTGCTGAAGAATATTGATACATATGTAGAATCTGATTTTATAGGACATATATATAGCCACAGAAATTTGCAAATGTCCTTCCATAAAGATATAGCAGTATTCTGCATTGAAGGAATTGTTTTTTCTTGAAAAAACAATGAACTATATAGGAGCACTTTTTTTAAAAGAAGAATCATGTTCATTTTGCTGAGAATCGCTTTACTTATTTAAACAAGTAACCAAAATGTTACTTTTCTTCTGTTGAATTCTTGATGTTCAAAACTGATGGCCTAAAAATAGTAGATTATATTCCTTACTATTCAAGGTAAATAAATTAGGATGAGCTTTATCTTTCATAAAGTGAGCCTAAATTGGTTGTTCTATTTTCTAGTGCATCTTCTATATATCTTCCAGGTGTTCCTCTCACCAAAATGACTCCTTTATGGTGGGTTCCTATATCTCAAACTTCAGTAAGATTTTTGTTGTTCTTGTTTTTAATCTCTTATCTTACTTTACTTTTTGGAGCTATTCTGTCAAGCTTTTTGTGCTGTTTGAAAAGCACTCAGCTATCTGAACATTTGGAAATAAAACTTTGCAGCTAACAGTCACATTTTCATCACTAGAAGTCTGTTAGTTTGTGAACACCTTGTTTTTGCCTTTTTCCTCTGCTGTGTTGTTCTGTGCTAAGTCACTTCAATTGTGTCCGACTCTGCAACCCTAAGGACTGTAGCCTGCCAGGCTCCTAAACTATACCACTTGGGTCTAATGAAGGAAATGAAAACTGAACATCAGAATACTCATGACATGGTCACCCAATGCATGCCCGTACCTTATTTTACCTATTCAGTTCAGTTCAGTTCAGTCGCTCAGTCGTGTCCGACTCTTTGCGACCCCATGAATCGCAGCACGCCAGGCCTCCCTATCCATCACCATCTCCCGGAGTTTACTCAGACTCATGTCCATCGAGTCCGTGATGCCATCCAGCCATCTCATCCTCGGTCATCCCCTTCTCCTCCTGCCCCCAATCCCTCCTAGCGTCAGAGTCTTTTCCAATGAGTCAACTCTTCGCATGAGGTGGCCAAAGTACTGGAGTTTCAGCTTTAGCATCATTCCTTCCAAAGAAATCTCAGGGTTGATCTCCTTCAGAATGGACTGGTTGGATTTCCTTGCAGTCCAGGGGACTCTCAAGAGTCTTCTCCAACACCACAGTTCAAAAGCATTGATTCTTCGGCACTAGCTTTCTTCACAGTCCAACTTTCACATCCATACATGACCACAGGAAAAACCATAGCTTTGACAAGGCAGACCTTAGTCGGCAAAGTAACGTCTCTGCTTTTGAATATACTCCAGGCTGGTCATAACTTTTCTTCCAAGGAGTAAGCGTCTTTTAATTTCATGGCTGCAGTCACCATCTGCAGTGATTTTGGAGCCCAAAAAAATAAAGTCTGACACTGTTTCCACTGTTTCCCCATCTATTTCCCATGAAGTGATGGGACCGGATGCCATGATCTTCATCTTCTGAATGTTGAGGCTTAAAAGCCTCTTGATTTTACCTATACATTTGTTTTACTTTTCTTGGGCTAAGTGCTTCTTTTTCACTCCACGTTGCTAAGTTGCCAATGACACAAATAAGTACCAACGTCCTTTCAACAATTATTTAAAATTTCTGTGCTTTGATGAAACTTGGGTTCTTAACATGAGCTCTGAATTTAATTAGAATATTTATTAAGAAGTATACATACTTCTTTTGAGTATCTAGTCTTGTTTGACTTTAATTAAATGTAGTTTAGGAATCTCATACTTTCTCTTGGTTGTCTCACAAAAAAATGGAATCTAATTCATGAGGCTCTAGGACATTGTAAGTCAAACTCTGAATCCCTTGCTACCGAAATATAAAATACCACATTGCTGTATTTTCACGTTATTTTGTCCTGGAATCTTGTAGGGACAAATTATAAGTGACATCTTGTTTAATTTCCTTAAATAATTAGAAATTTGCTAAAATATTAGGCTGATTTTATATTAAACATTTACATGTAAATTAGGTTTTATATCTGAGATTTTAAGTAAATAAATGAAATTGAAAATAGTTGAATCTGCAGGTTTTCCAATTGAGCTAAGTGGATTTCTGGTAATTTCAAGGAGTCCTTTTGGGTGGGGATTCAATGGAAACAAGGGTTGGCGAATGTGGATAATAGAAGTAAGTAGGGTTCTTCTCGGAGAAGACAATGGCAACCCACTCCAGTACTCTTGCTTAGAAAGTCCCCTGGGCAGAGGAGAATGGTAGGCTGTAGTCCATGGGGTCGCTACGAGTCACGACTCACTATGAGTCACGAGACACGACTGAGCGATTTCACTTTCACTTTTCACTTTCATGCATTGGAGAAGGAAATGGCAACCCACTGCCATATTCTTGTCTGGAGAATCCCAGGGATGGGGGAGCCTGGTGGGCTGCCACACAGAGTCGAGTCATACACGACTGAAGCGACTTAGCAACAGCAGCAGCAGCAAGGTTCTTCTAGGCCTTCCCATTATGATCAGGGAAGGTTGACTCACCTGTTTTGCATTTTAAGTTTCCTTGTAAGATTTCATTTGGAAAACCTTTCCTAGGACCTTAAAAAAAAAAAAAAAAAAGTCAATGGTATTATCAATGCTTCGCTTTGGAGACTAAAAACGGAAACCTAAGACGATGCCCTTTCCCAGATGCCAATTGACAGCTTATTCATGAGAATTATGGCTTCCCTGGTGGCTCAGAGGGTAAAGCGTCTGCCTGCAATGCAGGAGACCTGGGTTCGATCCCTGCGTCAGGAAGATCCCCTGGAAAAAGAAATGGAAACCCACTCCAGTACTCTTGCCTGGAAAATCCCAGAGAGAAGCCTACAGTCCATGGTACCGCAGAGTCAGACACGACTAAGCGACTTCACTTTCACTTTCATGAGAATTAGGGAAATTTCTCCTGACTTTAAGTTTTGCAGTTATTCAAATAGACCAACTACAGAACTGAAGAAATTACACTAAACTAGAAATACAGGAAAGCTCTAAATTTATAACACCATTTAGATTAATAATTTGCAGAGACATTTATAAAATGTGCCATTTTTGAGGGAAAAAGTTGTGAATGACTAGAGATAACTATCTGTAATTTCAATTCTGGAAATCTATGTATCTGTGTTAAAATTAGTTAAATAATTATGTACATGGTAGGATAACTGGTAGAAATATTTACAGCACTTTTTATTTAACAGTTCTTTTCTTCCTCAAAACTATTCTGAAAACCCCCACTGTGCTCAATAAGCGTCTAACCAAAAAACATTTTAAAAATGTTATCGTCAATATTTAGTATCCAATATAGTACTAATTATTCTAACTTAAGATATAGGTCTCAAAACCATTAAGATAAGTGAACAGACAAGTCCTTCTGTGAAACTGTAGAAGGGGCAATAATAATTGAATATTATAATTCTACAGTTGATATCATAAAAATTATATAATAAGTGTAAGAAGTATCAGATTTTAAAATAACTATCATACTAGTTTTAATCATTTTGCATGAATGAAGGAATTGATTTTCCCCCTATATTCCTTAAAATCTAACAAACTTGAAAAAAATCTACCAGCATATACTGTTCTTTAAAAGAAGACTAGAAATAAAATGTGTAAGTCTCTTTAGAATAGGAAGACAGGCCAGGAATGACAATTATTCTGTGTGTGTGTCATTTCACAAGACTTACTAGCATTAGGAAACAAAGGATACAATTTGCGCTCATATGTACACGTATTATGGTGAAATATCAATAATAGATTCAGAAGTGATAGTCATTCCATTAGTCAGTAACTGTTTACTTGTCCGACAACATTGCATAATCAAATAGACAATTAAGATGTCCAAAGATTACATTTTGTACTTTTATAATAGCCAGTATGGGTTTAAACAGATTTGTATTTAATCATTGAAAAACATTAGCACAAATTCCTTGTATTTTTGTACTAATGTTACAGTTCTTTGCATCTGGAATTCAACTATCTGTACTTTATGGTACACATCTACTGAGTGATTAAAAACTATACTAAGTCTAAAATGTCTATCAGTAGTCTGGTCTGAATCTTCTTCAGGGCAATTCTCCTCAATAGGTGTAGTCACCTGGCAAGGTTTTCATTTAATTTACCAGTACATTTGACATCAGTATGAGTGATTTTTAAGATTTTTTTAATTGTAGCAAAAAAAAAAAAAAAAACAGTAAAATTCACCCTCTTAACCATTTTAAGTATACAGTCCAGTAGAATTAACTGTATTTAATTGTTATATAATAGATCTCACAAAACTAAAATTCTATACCATTTCCTCTTCACTGCCCATCCCCATCCCCCAGAAACCACCATTCTACTTTGTGTTTTCATGATTTAGACTACTCTAGATATCTCATACAGTGGAAGCATGTGGTATTTGGTATTTGTCCTTTGGCTATTGGCTTATTTAACTCAGCATAATTTCTTCAAATTTCAATAATACTGTAGCTTGTGACAGTAGTTCCATATTCTTCAAGGCTGAATAATATTGCACTGTATGTATATATACCACATTTTCTTAATTCATTCATCTGTCCATGGATATTTGGGCTTCATCTGCTGCTGCTGCTGCTGCTGCTAAGTCAACTCAGTCGTGTCTGACTCTGTGTGACCTCATAGATGGCAGCCCACCAGGCTCCCCTGTCCCTGGGATTCTCCAGGCAATATCTTTTTGATATTCTTCTTTCAACTCTTTTGTGTGTNTTCATCTGCTGCTGCTGCTGCTGCTGCTAAGTCAACTCAGTCGTGTCTGACTCTGTGTGACCTCATAGATGGCAGCCCACCAGGCTCCCCTGTCCCTGGGATTCTCCAGGCAATATCTTTTTGATATTCTTCTTTCAACTCTTTTGTGTGTGTGTGTGTGTGTATGTGTGTGTGTGTGTGTGTGTGTGTGTGTGTGTGTGTATGAAGTAGAACTGCAGGATCTTGTGGTAGTTCTATTTTTAATATCTTCATATAATTTTTTCACAGTAACTGCAACATTTTGCAATCCTGCCAATAGTGTGCCACCATTCCAGTTTATCCACATCTTCATGAACATTTCTTTTTGGTGTTGGTTGTTGGTAGTAATGGTCATCCTACTGGGTGGGAAGTGATATCTCATTGTGGTTTTGATGTGCATTTCTCTAATGATTGAGATTTTAGCATCTTTTCATATACTTAATGGCCATTTGTATATCTTTTTTGGATAAATATCTATTCTGGTCCTTTATTAATCTTATAATCAGGTTACTTATTTTTGTTTTTCAGTTGCATCAATATCAGTTTCATTGTATGTTTTATTAGCTTTTATAATATTTCTATCCATAAAAATGGTATTAGCTATTTTTATATGTAATATTAAAACATATGAACAATTCTCAGCACCTTTTTAAGCTTTTACCATCATAATTAATGGCCACACAGTGTTTATTCAGATTATTATGATTATTAAGAATTTGTGTTCTCCAGATTGCACTCAGTAAATCTTCCCTGTAAGTTGCTTCCTGTCATGGGTTCTTGGTAGTAGACACATCCCAGAAAATGAGAATCAAAACAGATAACTGTATTAATATTGCTTGACCTCAGTTTGATTCCTGGGTTGGGAGGATCCTCTGGAGAAGGGGAAGGCTACACACTCCAGTATTCTGGCCTGGAGAATTCCATGGACTATATAGTCCACAGGGTCGAAAAGAGCTGGACACAACTGACAGACTTTCACTTTCACTTCACTATGGTCATAGTCAGAGGTCATATCATTTTATTCATTTTGAGAACATAGACAACTCTTGAACATGTGTTGGAATTGCTGTCATCCATCTCACCACTTAGTTATTTATCCCAGGAAGAAGTTTCAACAGAGTGCTTTCCTCCAAGTGCATATGAGTTAAAGCTAAGGAAGCTATTATTCTTTTTGTCCAAGCTTCTCTCAAGGCACCAAAATTATATATATTAGCATTTCCCTTTTTTCACATGCATTCACTGACTCCTTCTCCCTCAGTTACAATCTCCCCTTTCTCTCATTTATCATTAATTTTCATCTAAACCTTTCCTGGTGAGATAGGTTCTGACACTGATCATTCATATTGCTGGCAGCAAGATGAAGCACCTCTTTTATCCCATTCTTACCTATGGAGGGTCATATGGAACAAATATTCAGAAATAGGACTATCACATTCATTAGGCAATGAAACAATTATAACCATCAACCCCAACTTGGTAAGTTATGGAGAAGATATAATCCATTCCCTTCAATCCTTTGTAATTTTTTTTAGTTAGGTTCAAATCAGTAGATATACTTTCTTAATTCTGGCCTAAGAACTACTGAGATTGGCACTGAAAAAAATTGAGCTGAAATGCAAGAGAAGACTTATACATAAGCTCCTGTATCATCAGCCCTCATCCCCTCTTCCCCAATTTCACCACAAATGCATAACAACTTAGCAAATAAAGACCCATAATTAGACCTCTTGGCATTAAATTGTAAAAAATAAGGCTGGAAGTTCATAGACTAGCCTTTAATCTTTTGTCACTATCTATCATTTTAAACAAATATTTTAGTTGACTATGTCAGCTATTAACCTACCACCTTGAGGATGATAAGGAATAAGAAGAATTCATTGAGAGTGATGTACTCTATACCCACTGTTGCATTAGGTGGATAGAGAATTGAATGCCTTGATCTGATAAAATGTAATTGTGAGAGTCAAACTGGTAAAATATTATTTTTCTTAGTCTTTTCATAGTATTAGCATTGACTCCATTGTTTCCCAGTCTTTTACTAGAATTAACAGCGTTGACTTCAGTTTACACATGTGGAAATCCCAACCGGGAATATGAATCAAGTCCTGTCAGTGTCCATTTAAGTCCTCTTCCCTACCCAGTGTGTGTGTGTGTGTGTGTGTGTGTGTGTGTGTGTGTGTGTTCAGTCGCTCAGTCATGTCCAACTCTCTGTGACCCCATGGACTGTAGTCTGCCAGGTTCCTCTGTCCATGGGATTGTCCAGGTGGGAATACTGGAGTGAGTTGCCATCTCCTTCTCCAAGGGATCTTCCTGACCCAGGGATTAAACCCATGTCTCTTGCATCTCCTGCACTGGCAGGTGAATTCTTTACCATTGTGCCTCCTGGAAAGTTCCTAGCCATAGATAAAAAGCAAAAGTAATTTACTTGCAAACTATGTGCTGGCAAGGATGAATTATAGACTTTGCCTTTGCTGGTTGTTCAACATTTGACTTTGTTGGGGAGCTAGCAGTATATATCACCATACAGGTGGGAATACTGGAGTGAGTTGCCATCTCCTTCTCCAAGGGATCTTCCTGACCCAGGGATTAAACCCATGTCTCTTGCATCTCCTGCACTGGCAGGTGAATTCTTTTCCATTGTGCCTCCTGGAAAGTTCCTAGCCATAGATAAAAAGCAAAAGTAATTTACTTGCAAACTATGTGCTGGCAAGGATGAATTATAGACTTTGCCTTTGCTGGTTGTTCAACATTTGACTTTGTTGGGGAGCTAGCAGTATATATCACCATTTGGCATATTGTGGGGAGCTACCAGTATATATCACCATTTGGCATATTGTTACATGCTTTGAGTTACTTTATGTTTTTTCATGTTGTGGACTTCTAAGCTGCCACTTCAAGAGATCAAACTAGTGTGTCAACTTCATGATTCCAATTATCTCCCAACCCTGGAACAGGGTTGTTTTGGTTAAACATCAGTATATTGTACTTTGATTTTATCTCAGATTTTCTGTAGAGCTTTTCAAAGTGTAGTATCCTTTATAAAGGTCCTCTTCATGACCCATTTTGTCCATTTTACAGAAAAAATTACAATCCCAAGAGTCAGCATATCCAAATAGTAGAACTTTTATTTGTTTCCAATTCTTTTGTCATTGCAAGGAACAGAGCCTATAATTCAGCTCTTTCAATGAGGATTTTGGAAGAGCTGAATACCCTTTCATACTGTTCATACCCATGAACAGTGAAAAGGCAAAAAGATAGGACACTGAAAGATGAACTTCCCAGGTCAGTAGGTGCCCAATATGCTACTGGAGATCAATGCAGAAATAACTCCAGAAATAATGAAGGAATGGAGCCGAAGCATAAACAACATCCAGTTGTGGATGGGACTGGTGATAGAAGCAAAGTTCGATGCTGTAAAGAGCAATATTGCATAGGAACCTGCAATGTTAGGTCCATTAATCAAGGCAAATTGGAAGTGGTCAAACAGGAGGTGGCAAGACTGAACAGGAATTTTAGGAATCAGCAAACTAAAATGGACTGGAATGGGTGAATTTAACTCAGATGACCATTATATCTACTACTGTGGGCAAAAATCCATTAGAAGAAATGGAGTAGCCATTACAGTCAACAAAAGAGTCCGAAATGCAGTACTTGGATGCAGTCTCAAAAATGACAGAATGATCTCTGTTTGTTTCCAAGGTAAACCATTTAATATCATGGTAATCCAATCTATGCCTCAACCAGTTATGCTGAAGAAGCTGAAGTTGAAGGGTTTTATGAAGACCTACAAGACCTTGTATAACTAACACCCCCCAAAAGGTGTCCTTTTCATTATAGGGGACTGGAATGCAAAAGAGAGAAGTCAAGAAACATCTGGAGTAACAGGCAAATTTGCCCTTGGAGTACAGAATGAAGCAGGGCAAAGGCTAATAGAGTTCTGCCAAGAGAATGCACTGTGCCGGGGTCCAGCCCCGGTGGATCCAGGGTAATTTGAAGGGGGGACAGAGTCAGCTTCCTAGGAAAGAACTTATTTAATTACAGATATAAAGAAAGATTAGAAAAGAATAGTGTAGTAGGAAAATTAGTGGAGAAAAAGAGGCTGAATAATTTGGTTTACGTGGAAAACCAATAAAACTCCAAGACAAGGAATTTGCACCATCTACATAGGCCACCGGCGCCTGCTTGAATAGCGGAGGGTGCCCTGCCTTGGGCTCCCTCTTCCTCTCGTGTGGGTCTCAGAAGCCAGGGCAAGTAAGTAGACATGGTGAGCCTCCATGCTCCAGATGGGAATTCAGCCAGAAAAGAAGAAAATGAAAAAAGACCACACGGGGGAAACCAGTCTTTCCAGGAACTGGTTTGATTTCTTTATTTTCTAGGTTTGCTTATATACTTTTTGTTATACATAGAGATAGAATACAAAGTCACGTGGGGTCAGCAGACCTGACCTTTATCAAAATCAGGTGCTTCATATAAATGTGTACAAAAGGTCTTAAGGGATTTACATCATCTTCTGGCCAGGGGGCCTGCTAACATCTTATGGCCCTTTCTTTCTGATAATGGTCAGTCAACCAGAAAACCTATTTTCCAGAGGTGATTTTTCTTAAACCAGGCACCACCCTCTGAAGGTACCAGATAAAGTTGCATTCCTATAGGGTGAGGGCGTAGTGGGTTACAATTAAGAAAGGAATTTATTTGGCCTAAGGTTTAACATGATTAATATCCAAGGTTAATACTTATTTTTCCTATATGCTAGTTATATTCATTAATATGTATAAGGAGATTTTAGCAGCAGATAATGGCTCAACAAATGAAAAACCCTTCACCAATGATTTCTAACCAACCCACTAATACTATACTAATAGTTTTCTAACTTCTCAAGAGAATCTATGTTTAGAAAGTTAAAAGCATCTCATGCCTCTCATGGTTGGGAGGCTGTAAACAATCACATATGGCCGGAAGAGCCTGTCAGGTAGGCTAGAGAACTTTCAGAAGAGTTTGTGAACTGAAACACTCTTGTCACGCCCAGGAATTTTATTAGCTGGAACCCTAAGTTAACTCTTTCTCAGAGAGAGGTGGTGGGGGACAGTCCCCCATAAAGTCAGAGGTGTAGGTGAGAACATAAAGCAGTAAAGAAGGCAGACTCTGGTTTTGGGGGATAAGTGCTCAGGAACAGGGGGTCTCCTGAGGCTCAATCCTGCCTTTGTGTATGCCAAGCCTCCTTCCTCATGACCTTTGCCACGGGTGGAGTTCCTCACGCTGGCTCCTGGCAGCACTGATCACAGCAAACACCCTCTTCCAAAAAAACAAGAGAAGACTCTACACATGGACATCACCAGATGGCCAACATCGAAATCGGATTGATTATATTCTTTGCAGCCAAAGATGGAGAAGCTCTATACAGTCAGTAAAAACAAGACTGGAAACTGATTGTAGCTCAGATCATCAACTCCTAATTGCTAAATTCAGACTTAAGTTGAAGAAAGTAGGGGAAACCACTTGGTCATTCAGGTTTGAACTAAATCAAATCACTAATGATTATACAGTGGAAATGAGAAATAGATTTAAGGGACTAGATCTGATAGATAGAGTGCCTGATGATCTATGGATGGAGGTTCATGACATTGTACAGGAGTCAGGGAGCAAGACCATCCCCAGGAAAAAGAAATGCAAAAGGCAAAATGGCTGTCTGAAGAGGCCTTACAAACAGAAGAGAAAGTGAAAGAAGAGAAGTGAAAAGAAGAGAAGCTAAAAGCAAAAAGAGAAAAGGAAAGATATTCCCATTTGAATTCAGAGTTCCAAAGAATAGCAATGAGTGGTAAGAAACCCTTCCTCAGTGATCAGTGAAAAGAAATAGAGGAAAACAACAGAATAGGAAAAACTAGAGATCTCTTCAAGAAAATTAGAGATACCAAGAGTACATTTCATGCAAAGATGGGCTGAATAAAGGACAGAAATTGTATGGACCTAACAGAAGCAGAAGATATTAAGAAGAGGTGGCAAGAATACACAGAAGAACTGTACAGAAAAGATCTTCACGACCCAGATAATCATGAGGATGTGATCACTAATCTAGAGCCAGACATCTTGGAATGTGAAGTCAAGTGGGCCTTAGAAAGCATCACTACGGAGAGGGGAGGTCAAGATGGTGGAAGAATAGGACGGAGACACCAGTTTCTCCCTCACAGATTCATCAAAAGAACATCTCAAGGCTGAGCAAACTCCACAAAACAACTTCTGAATGCGGGCAGA
>SJYX01010694.1:0-12763 GCA_006410675.1 Oreotragus oreotragus
TGGCCAAAGTACTGGAGTATCAGCTTTAGCATCATTCCTTCCAAAGAAATCCCAGAGCTGATCTCCTTCAGAATGGACTGGTTGGATCTCCTTGCAGTCCAAGGGACTCTCAAGAGTCTTCTCCAACGCCACAGTTCAAAAGCATTGATTCTTTGGCGCTCAGCTTTCTTGACCGTCCCACTCTCACATTCATACATGACCACAGGAAAAACCATAGCCTTGACTAGATGGACTTTAGATGGCAAAGTAATGTCTCTGCTTTTGAATATACTATCCAGGTTGGTCATAACTTTTCTTCCCAGGAGTAAGCATCTTTTAGTTTCATGGCTGCAGTCACCACCTGCAGTGATTTTGGAGCCCCAAAAAATAAAGTCTGACACTGTTTCCCCATCTATTTCCCATGAAGTGATGGTACCGGATGCCATGATCTTCGTTTTCTGAATGTTGAGCTTTAAGCCAACTTTTTCACTCTCCTCTTTCACTTTCTTCAAGAGGCTTTTTAGTTCCTCTTCACTTTCTGCCATAAGGATGGTGTCATCAGCATATCTGAGGTTATTGATATTTCTCCCGGCAATCTTGATTCCAGCTTGTGTTTCTTCCAGTCCCACATTTGCTCCAAATGTCACAAATCAGAGAAGCGGGTAGTGAGAGAGGAGCAACAGTACACAATTCCAAGTTAAATGAACAATCCTTTTTCCTGAGGCCATCACATATACAATTTCTCTTGTTAGTCTTCAGTTTCTGCTATGATGGACAGAGTAGTATTAGAAGATTTCAACCACCACTGTTCAGTGCAACTAAGTGAAAAGGCTAAATATGTTAGTCTGCTCATAGGAATGATATGTATAGAATCCTTTAAGCAAAGGCCAGACATAGGCAAAACTGTAAGTAGATTTTTTTGGTGTAATGGGTGCAGTGGTGAAAATACTTAATGAACCTAATTAAAAAAACAAGGATGTAGTTTATTATAAATATTATTCATATAAAAGATGTGTAGCACACATGTAAATCAATAAAAAAAATGCAATACTATTTTTTGTAAATTCCCTATAGCCAATCAATTTACATAAAATGCTTCAGTTGATTTTGCCAAACTCATGGATTTGTAACTAACAAATGGATACAACTGATGAAGAAGCTGAGTTCTATAGTAATTTTTGAAACCTGCAGAATATTATCTTAATTTCTTAGGTTATTCACCATGTAGCAAGTACAGCCATGATACACTGTTAAGTTCAATCCTACATTTTAACCACTTTTTCCATTATTTAAGTCTACAGTACACAATCAAAAAATGAATCAAACTCAGATTTATTTTGTTTCTCAGTTTTCATGGTATTAATACTCCTGTCATGACTAACATGATGTCAAATAAGACACTGGAAAAATATGCACAAGAGAATATTATTGCATAGGTTTTCCATCACGCAATTACAATGGGTTTAAAGTACTCCAAAAGGAAAGATATTAAATGTAGTAAAACAATCAAAAAATGAATCAAACTCAGATTTATTTTGTTTCTCAGTTTTCATGGTATTAATACTCCTGTCATGACTAACATGATGTCAAATAAGACACTGGAAAAATATGCACAAGAGAATATTATTGCATAGGTTTTCCATCACGCAATTACAATGGGTTTAAAGTACTCCAAAAGGAAAGATATTAAATGTAGTAAAGTGGTTAGAAAATAATGAGTTTTGAGTACTTTCAAAAATATATATAATTTACTTAATTATACATTTATATTATTTATTTTTAAATGTGACTATTTAATATTAAGCTTTCAAAATGTATGAAAATTTAAACAAATGCATCTTCTGAGTGGTGCAAGCCAGCTCCAACACTCCACTGCTTGTCAGCCAACCCTTTTCACTCAAACTCCTTTTCTCTCTCATGATTTTCTTCCATGTACTCACACAACTTTGAGTTTCCCTTGAGCAATTCCTCTACTTCTAAATATTCCTGTCTGCCTGCTTTTCACAACGTTTCCATAATCTGACCTTAATATTATAGCTTTTAAAATAATATGATAAAGTAATTCAGACTAACATGGTTTATGCTAAAAATACCCAATATGTGTCCTGTCCAATACTAGTACAGTATTGAAATTCCTCTTATGGTTAAGTTTATAATTTTTAATGGCCCACCAAGGAACAAAGATACTTTGGTACCAGTTCTTCAAATTATATCATATACTTGATATGAATATTTTTAGAATTATTATGTTCTGGTCTAGATACATAACTATTTGCACTTCTTTAATAACCTTGGAATTAAGAGTCCTGCTAGGTAATTAATCCTTATTGATTCAGTGTGAAGCTCTCATTTTTACCATTCCTCTACTCTGATCTCACCCTTGTGAACCTTAATCCCTAAGAATGTCATGCTCCTTTTAGCCTCCAGGTGTTCTTCCCATCTAAACTACCCTCCCCACTCCCTCTCCTCATTCCTTGAGCTTAGCTTCAGATCTTTCTATGCTAGTGAGCCAGAACTTTCCTCGAGGAACCTTCCCCGCCCTTTCTGAACTAGGTAAGCCCCCATAGCATCCTGTGGTTATTCTTGCAGTAGTATGTATCTCATTTGGTACCGGTTCTTCACATCATATCATGTACTTGATATGAATATTTTTAGAATTTGACTGTAAATGCCTTGTTATATATCTATACCATATGGCTGGGAATTCCATAATGTGGGAGATGGGGACGAGTTAGCCTTGTTCATCAGTATCTTCCAATACCCAGAATGACATTGGGTGGTTTGCTGGCTCTTGGCAAGTCCAGGTTGAATACAATGCTGATGATTCCAAGGAGAAAAAAACAGAGCACTGAGATTATGAACATACTGCCAAATTGCTTCTCTTTCAGGTTATACCTGTGTTATTTTAAATTCTTTTAAAGAATAGAAGTTGATTAGATGAGCAACTGGTTAGCAATAAGCTGCAACTCGAGCACAGAGGAACGCCACCTTCTATAACAGGTTCCTGAACTCCCCCGAGGGAGAGAGAAAGTCGTTCAAAAGTCATGCCTAATTATACAAGTAAACACAGAAGGATCTCTAGTACTGGACTCCAGCTGTACATCAGCCTGCCTTCTCCCCAGCAGCCTGGAGAATTCAAATGCTCCACCTAAGGGAATGGCACATCTTTTAACCATGGTGTGCCAGGATAGAGTAGCTATATCTCCTCTTTAGTGACTATGAGCCAAATATAAAAAATGAAATCTTGACAAAACTTCCTGACTTTTCAACCCAGTATACTTATTTTGCAGATAAGGAAAAGTTATGACATATTACATCATGTGTCAGATACATGCTTGAGTCTCAATTTCAGTAATCATCACCGGAAAAGAGAAAAATAATAATTTTGGCAAAGCAAGTCAAAAAGATTGTGTCCTCATATTCTTTTGAAAGATGATCCTACTGGAGTTCAAAATTGAAGCCACCCCCACCATCCTACACACAGTACTGAAACATTAGAAAAGAATGGAATGGTATTAAATACTATTACTCTGCAGCTAGTACAAAAGGACAGGGATTTGCATTAAGAACAAGTGCTCAAAGAGCTAAGCTTCAGGCAAGGAAAGATCATTATTTATAACAAGCTGATTTGCTTCTATATGATTAACGAAAGAACAGCGAATTAATGTTGTTATCTTAATATTGTTTAAATGGCCTCTAGATGTGGTATGAAGCCAAGTCGGGCAGAATGGTTAACACAAAATAAATGTCAATCGAAGAGAGATTTCTGGGAAACATTTTCACCAGGAGTAGAATTTACTTAATTAATGGCCTCAAAATGATAAGTGCTGATAAGCCTCTGCTGGTCTTATTTTATTTGGGGAAACAAGACACAGCCCAACTTAATGGGATTTTCTTCAGAGACTGGTAAAACTGGTAAGCTTCTGGATAGTTATCAGTTCTTTTAATGATTTCTTCTCTCATGCCCTAGGTTATCTGGGGAAATGGATGAGGAAAGTATGAAACTAAAATGGTAGTGTTTTATTACCTCTAGCTGTAACCGTCTGCTTGTACAGGAAATGGATTTTTAAGACACAAACAACAAGATTTCTATTACCCATGAAATAAGGCTTCATTAAATGGCTGTTTTAGAACTGGTTGTCCATAATAGGTAAAACTTGGTGTTAAAGCAGGTTTAGATGGAAATTTGTTACTAATTGCCCTGAGATTAGAAGGGCCTCAATAAAGTGGACTAAGTAGAGTGTATATTTCTGGGATCATGTTCCTGCTCTCAAAGCAAGGTTTAGGTGTAAGAAACACTTGTCAGTAATTCCCCTGGACATTTTTCTTTCTAGCACTTAGAAATTAAACTACATAAGATGAAGTTGTGAGCAGATATGTGCACAAAATTAACATTTATAACACCTGAGATTTAGATTTAGATAATATTCCAAACTAATTATCAGTGACTCGGATATTCATAAATGATTTCAAAGATGTCTGGACTGGCTTACAGAAACACACCTAAATATACCAGAGACTTCACATTAATATGGGATATGATAGAGGTTTCCATTTTGTCAATGTGTAAATTCTACAATGGAGTCATCCTGTTTTCCTATTTGGTTAGCCTTCTTAAGTATGTCTAAAACACATAAAGAGAAAACAAAATCTATAGTTTTATTGCAGTATTTTCACCAAGTATTTTCCAAGTAATGGACTAGTTCTAAGAGAAGTTTTAAATTAAAAGACTCTCATGGTCAAATTCATTTAGAAAATAAGTTTATTTTACTTACTGTAGAAATTCATAGAATCCTTGATAGGTTAAGGGACTCTATGAAGCACCTAAGAGTAGAGATTGGATTTTTACATAAAATAAATTTACTTGATTATGGAATCTTTTTTTATGTAGTATCTTGATAGATTAGTATCTTCATAGAGCACACTTTGTGATAAGCTCTAATTTCCCAAAGTGTGCTCTATGAAGATACTAATCTATCAAGATACTACATAAAAAAAGATTCCATAATCAAGTAAATTTATTTTATGTAAAAATCCAATCTCTACTCTTAGGTGCTTCATAGAGTCCCTTAACCTATCAAGGATTCTATGAATTTCTACAGTAAGTAAAATAAACTTATTTTCTAAATGAATTTGACCATGAGAGTCTTTTAATTTAAAACTTCTCTTAGAACTAGTCCATTACTTGGAAAATACTTGGTGAAAATACTGCAATAAAACTATAGATTTTGTTTTCTCTTTATGTGTTTTAGACATACTTAAGAAGGCTAACCAAATAGGAAAACAGGATGACTCCATTGTAGAATTTACACATTGACAAAATGGAAACCTCTATCATATCCCATATTAATGTGAAGTCTCTGGTATATTTAGGTGTGTTTCTGTAAGCCAGTCCAGACATCTTTGAAATCATTTATGAATATCCGAGTCACTGATAATTAGTTTGGAATATTATCTAAATCTAAATCTCAGGTGTTATAAATGTTAATTTTGTGCACATATCTGCTCACAACTTCATCTTATGTAGTTTAATTTCTAAGTGCTAGAAAGAAAAATGTCCAGGGGAATTACTGACAAGTGTTTCTTACACCTAAACCTTGCTTTNTACCTATGAATGTGATCTTCTTCTGGAAATAAGACCTTTACAGATGTTATCAAGTTATGTTGATACTCTTAGGGTGAACCTTAATCCAATAATGACTAGCATCTTTATAAAAAGAAATTTGGACCCAGAGACAGACACCTACAGAGGATGATAGCAGATCCACAGGCAGAATGCCAAGTGAAGACAAAAGCAGAGACCAGAGTGATGTATCTACAATGAACACCAAGGATTGCTAGCTTGCAGCAGAAGCTAGGAGAGATGCAGGCAACAGATTTTCCCTCAGAAGGAACTGATACTGCTGATACCCTGATTTAGGACTTGTATCCTTTAGGACTCAGAGAATAAACTTCAGTTTTTGTAAACCACCCAGTTTGTGGTCCTTTGTTATGGCAGCCCTAGATAATTAATACAGATTTTGCTACTAAGGAGTGGGGGGCTTACATAACAAATATCTAAAAACACAGAAATAAGTCTGGAGTTGAGTAATGGGTTAAGGCTGGATGACTTTTGAGGCATTTCATTAGAAGATCCTAGATTGCCTTGAAGAGACTTTCGATAGAAATATGGATGTTACAGGTGCTTTTGGTGAGGATTCAGACAGAAATGAGGAACATATTATTGAAAAGTGGAGGAAAGGTGGCCCTTGTTATATAGTGGCAAAGGAGCTGGCTGAATTATTTCTACTGCTGCAAGGCAAAGGGTACTTGTCAGTGATGAACTTAGATATTTAGTTGAGGAGATTTCCAAGCAAAGTGTGGAAGGCACAACTTAGCTTCTCCTTGCTGCTTACAGTGAATGTGAGAGGAAAGATAAACTGCAGAAGGTATTTGGCCTCAAAACATAATCTAATATACCACATTTATCACTTACTATATATCTCTTCCTCTCCAGTAGAATGTAACTGCAAAAGAACAGGTATATTAGTGTGTTCTGTTCACTGATATTTCCCAACTACCCAGATGCTCACAGTTGCTCAATAAGTATTGAAGAATGAATGAAATTAATGCATAGGACCAAACTTCTCAAACTGAATTTCATGCCTTAATTTTCCAACAGGTTTATAAGAGATGCATACTTCTTACAGTGTTATTAGAAAAGGTTTTCTTTATCTTCAAATGAAAATAATTTACATGACTATGAGTACACTGGGTTTTACAACAGATATTGACATAACACAAGAAATTAAAATTTACCTAAGAATGGAACTCAAACTAGGGACTCCTCTGAAGAAGAACAATTAAGGGGTTTCAGACAAGTAACAGTTTATAGAGATGCAATTTTGAGGCCACATATGAAATTGGTTCTCAATAAGGTTTTAGCATTTCACTCTTAGGATGAGATCTGATAACAGCTGGATAAATTTAATAACATAAATCCTATAAACAGTAACAGCAAACAAAAATCCAAGCCTCCACAGAATATATTAAGGCCATAAAAAATGATGGCTGTCTTTATTTTTAAGTTAATTAAACTGCCACCTTAAATCCCTATTGTTTTAAAAATGCTACATAAAATGATACAGACTTTATATGAACAATCCAATATGTTAGGCAATGAAAACAATAACCAAATTGACTTTGCCTACCCTTCTATTCTCTTTTAAATAGGTTCATACATGGGCAAACCTAGTCTTTTAAGAATAACTGATACTCTGCAATTAATTAAAGTTTTATCTTCTCTTATTTATACAATTCAATTTTCCAGCAATAGGGAACTCAGTATACTATTTAGAAAGATACTTTAGATGTAAAAAGGCTAAAAATTGTTATATTCTTCATTCATCTTAGTGAAAGTGAAAGTTGCTCAGTTGTGTCCAACTCTTTGTGACTCCATGGACTATAAAATCCATGGAATTTCCCTGGCCAGAATACTGGAATGGGTAGTCTTTCCCTTCTCCAGGGGATCTTCCCAACCCAAGGATTGAACCAAGGTCTCCCACATTGCAGGTGGGTTCTTTACCAACTGAGCCACAAGGGAAGCCCTCATTCATATTAAAATCTGTACATTTAGGATGTATTTCTTTACATTCCTCAGTGTGACAAACATAGTTAACTTTATATCTATCAGTTCAGTTCAATTCAGTCACTCAGTCGTGTCCCCATGAATCCCAGCATGCCAGGCCTCCCTGTCTATCACCAACTCCCGGAGTTCACCCTAATTCCCGTCCATCGAGTCAGTGATGCCATCCAGCCATCTCATCCTCTGTCGTCCCCTTCTCTTCCTGCCCCTAATCCCTCCCGGCATCCAGGGCTTTTCCAATGAGTCAACTCTTTGCGTGAGGTGGCAAAAGTATTGGGAGTTTCAGCTTCAGCATCAGTCCTTCCAATGAACACCCAGGACTAGTCTCCTTTGCAAATACCAGGTACCTGATCAATGTTTTCTTTTTGTTTAGTCACTAAGTCATGTCCAGCTACTCTACGTATATACTTTCAATCATCAATTTGTTGCTTCCAACTTCACATTTCTAAGATTTTCCAAATCAGTCTCCTCACATGTCTGCTGTATCTTTGTGATGCTATTTTTGCTGCCTTACTCACTTCCATTTGCACATACTGTTTTATTAAAGGCTCTTAAGTTATCACTCTCTAATCTTTCTGCCTTTTCCCTACTCCTCAGCAGCTCCAAATTATCTTTCAAAGATAGTTCTCTCCCCTATTTTCTACTTGAGCAATCAGATCCGTTCTTCAAGTCCCTGCAAAAATGTTCAGACATCTGCCATGCTTTCCTCACCTCTTTTAAGTAGAGTTATTCAGTCCCTCTCTTTATTCTAGGTTATTTAGCATTTGGAACATATATCTGTAAAACAGCATGTTGTAATTACTTTTGGGGGCTTGCCTCCTCGATGAGATTGTGTCCTTGCCAAGGCAAGAACTGTATCTATTTTATACTTCTACCTCCAGGGCTTTGACATGTACCTGACACAATTTACAGCCTCAATAAATATTTAGTGAATAAACAGACAAAGAGAAGCTTAGGGAGCAGAAGAAAAAGAAAGTCAATAGTTACTTTTGTGCTGTTGCTATACTAACCCAAACATTATGGAAAATACTTAGACTGACTTATATGACCACCTTTATTTTTCCTGGTGCAATTTTAAGGCTCTCATTTAATATGATGAGATATCATCCAACTGGACTGCAGAAAAGAATTGTGCATATTGGCTTTAAATTAATTTTCAGACATGACCGTGCTTTTTTTTTCCCCCTTAAAAATTTCCTGTGATTTGTCACATTTCTCAATGCTTTCCTTACTTAAACAGCCTCTTAATCTTCTAAGATTATGGTAAGAGAGTAAGAATTTTCCTCTTCAGAAAATAGAAATGAAGTTATCCAGTAAGAACAGTTTAAAATAAAATCTTACTATTATACTAATGGATTATTAAAATAGAGGAAGAAAATTTAAAATTAAAAAAATAAATTTAATTACCATATTTATGTTTTTAATTTTACTTTCCTACTGTAAATTTTAAACAATCAACAATAGAGAGAATAGTCTATTTCTATGAACTCACATAGGAAACCAAATAATTCAACAATTATATAAGCTTTAGTGTCCTATCCTAATTGTTTTAAAGCTTAAACAAAAACAAAACAATGAAAATTTTATGGTTACTCCTACATTATTTTGGGAAATGTAAATTGGTATAAGAACTATAGAGAACACTATGGAGGTTCCCTAAAAAACTGAAGGTAGAACTACCATATGATCCAGCTTCCCTAGTTGCTCAGTGGTAAACAATCTGCCTGCAACGCAGGAGCTACAGGAGACACAGGTTCAATCCCTGGATCAGAAAGATCCGCTGGAGAAGGGCATGGCAACCCACTCCAGTATTCTAGCCTGGAGAATCCCATGGACAGAGGAGCCTCGTGGGCTACAGTCCATGGGGTTGCAAAGAGTCGGATATGACTGAAGCGACTTAGCACACACAACACGATCCAGCAACCTCACTTCTGGACATACATCCAGAGAACACAGTAATTCAAAGATACATGTACCTGAACGTTCATTGCAGCATAACAGCCAAGAAACGGAAAAACTTAAATGTCGATTGACACGAATGGATAAAGAAGATGCAGTGCATTTATATAATGGAATATTATTCAGTCATACAAAACAATGAAATAATGCTATTTGCAGCAACATGGATGGACCTAGAGATTATCACACGAAATGAAGTCAGACAGGAAAGACAAACATAATATGGTATCACTTACATGTGGAATCTAAAAAGACTATACAAATGATCTCATTTACAAATCAGAAGCTGACTCACAGACATTGAAAACAAGCTCATGGTTACCAAAGGCAAAAGGGTGAGGGGAGGGATAAGTTAGAGTTTGGGTGAACATATACACACTACTATAAATAAATAGATAGTTTAAAAGGCCCTACAGTATAGCAAAGGTTTCCCTGGTGGCTCGGAGGTAAAGAATTCACCTGCAATGCAGGAGATGTGGCAGGAGCCATGGGTTCAGTCCCTGGATTGGGGAGATCCCCTGGAGAAGGAAATGCAACTTACTCTAGTAGTCTTCTTTGGAAAATCTCGTGGACAAGGGAGATTTTGTCTGGTGGGCTACAGTCCCTGGTGGGCAACAATCAATGGGGTCACAAAACAGCTGGACAGGATTTAGTGCCCAGAGAACAAACACTGTATGGCACAGGAAACTTTACTCAATATCCTGCAGTAACATATGTATCAGAAAAGAATCTGGAAGAGAACGAATATACTTTTATGTATAACTTAACCACTTTGTTGGGTATCTGAAACATACTATTTTAAGACAATTATCAGCTCAGTGGCATCCAACTCTTTGCAACACCATGGACTGCACTATGCCAGGCTTCCCTGTCCATCACCAACTCCCAGAGTTTGCTCAAACTCATGTCCACCAAGTCAGTGATGCCATCCAACCATCTCATCCTCTGTCACCCCTTTCTCCTCCTGCCCTCAATCTTTCCCAATATCAGTATCTTTTCTAATGAGTCAGCCTTCGCATCAAGTAAACAAAGTACTGGAGCTTCAGCATCAGTCCTTCCAAAGAATATTCAGGACTGATTTCCTTTAAAATGAACTGATTGGATCTCCTTGCAGTCCAAGGGACTCTCAAGAGTCTTCTCCAACACCACAGTTCAAAAGCATCTATTCTTCGGTGCTCAGCTTTCATTATAGTCCAACTCATCCATGCATACATGATTACTGGAAAAACCATAGCTATGACTATAAGGACATTTGTCGATAAAGTGATGTCTCTGCTTTTTAGTATGCTGTCTAGGTTTGTCACAGCTTTTCTTCCAAGAGCAAATATCTTTTAATTTCATGGCTGCTATAACCATCTGCAATGATTTTGGAGCCCCAAGAAATAAAATCTGTCACTATTTCCATTTTTCTCCATCTATTTGCCATGAATTGATAGGACCGGATGCCATGATTTTTGTTTTCTGAATGTTGAGTTTTAAACTCACATTTTTACTCTCCTCTTTCACTTTCATCAAGAGGTCCTTTAATTCCTCTTTGGTTTATGCCATAAGGGTGGTGTCATCTGCATTTCTGAGGTTATTGATATTTCTCCCAGCAATCTTGATTCCACCTTGGGCTTCATCCAGCCCAGCATTCCCCATGATATACTCTGCATATAAGTTAAATGAGCAGGGAGACGATATACAACCTTGACAGACTCCTTTCCCAATTTGGAACCAATCTGTTTTTCCATGTCCATTCCTAAGTGTTACTTCTTGAACTGCATATAGATTTCTCAGAAGGCTGGTAAGGTGGTCTGGTAGTCCCATCTCTTTCAGAATTTTCCACAGTTTGTAGTGATCCACACAGTCAAAGGCTTTGGCATAGTCAATGAAGCAGAAGTAGATGTTTTTCTGGAATTCTCTTGCTTTCTATGATCCAACAGATATTTGCAATTTGATCTCTGGTTCCTCTGCATTTTCTACATCCACCTTGTACATCTGAAATTTCTTGGTTCATGTACTGTTGAAGCCTAGCTTGGAGAATTTTGAGCATTACTTCGCTAGCGTGTGAGATGAGTGGAATTGTGCAGTAGTTTGAACATTCTTTGGCATTGCCC
This sequence comes from Oreotragus oreotragus, assembly GCA_006410675.1. Taxonomy (NCBI): domain Eukaryota; kingdom Metazoa; phylum Chordata; class Mammalia; order Artiodactyla; family Bovidae; genus Oreotragus; species Oreotragus oreotragus. The sequence goes on from SJYX01010694.1 coordinate 11,662, forward strand.
TTCATTGGGATTGGAATGAAAACTAACCTTTTTCAGTCCTGTGGCCAATGCTGATTTTTCCAAATTTGCTGGCATATTGAATGCAGCATTTCAATAGTGTTATCTTGTAGGATTTGAAATAGGTCAGTTGTAATTCCATCACCTCCACTAGCTTCCTAAGGCCCACCCACTAGACTTTACACTTCAGGATACCTGGCTCTAGGGAAGCAATCACACCATTGTGGTTATCTGAGTGATTAAGATCTATTTTGTACCTTCTGTATATTCTTCCCACCACAAAACATGGTCCATTGGTGAAAGGAATGGCAAAGCACTTCAGTATTCTTGCCTTGAGAACCCCATGAACAGTATGAAAATTTAATTATAGCCCAATATGCCAGGAGACAGCGTGAGGATCTCCGCTCATGGCAAAGGTCATGAGGAAGGAGGCTTGGCGTACACAAAGGTGTGATCAAGCCTCAGGAAACCCCCTGTTCCCGAGCATCTACCCCAAAACCAGAGTCTGTTTTATGCTCTCACCTACACCTCTGATTTACGGGGGGCTCTCCCCCATCACCATTTCTCTCGGAGAAGGAGTTAACTTGCAGCTCCAGTTAATAAAAATTCCTGGGCATGACAAGAGTGTTTCAACTTACGAACTCCTCTGAAGGTTATCTAGCCTACCTGTCATGAGATGTTTTGGACTTACTAAAGGCAGATTCTTTTGGGAAGTTAGAAATTATTAGTATAGTGGGTTGGTTAGGAATTATATTGGTGAAGGGTTTTTCATTTGTTGTGCCAATAATTGCTGCTAATTCCCTGCTCTGGGTGTGACAAGGGTATCTCAGGTCAAACCTCTCTGCTGGCAAACTAGATTGTGTGACAGGATTATCCTTACTCCTCCCACTATGCACATGATTGTTTACTACCTCTCAACCATAAACAGCAGAGAGAGTTTTGGGGCATTTTGAGAGTCTTAATTCAGTTCAGTTCAGTTCAGTCACACAGTCGTGTCCGACTCTTTGCGACCCCATGAATCGCAGCATGCCAGGCCTCCCTGTCCATCACCATCTCCTGGAGGTCACTCAGACTCACGTCCATCGAGTCCATGATGCCATCCAGC
>SJYX01010694.1:13769-105545 GCA_006410675.1 Oreotragus oreotragus
TCTCTTTCAGAATTTTCCACAGTTTATTGTGATCCACACAGTCAAAGGCTTTGGCATAGTCAATAAAGCAGAAATAGACGTTTTTCTGGAACTTTCTTGCTTTTTCCATGATCCAGCGGATGTTGGCAATTTGATCTCTGGTTCCTCTGCCTTTTCTAAAACCAGCTTGAACATCAGGAAGTTCACGGTTCATGTATTGCTGAAGCCAGGCTTGGAGAATTTTGAGCATTACTTGACTAGCATGTGAGATGAGTGCAATTGTGCGGTAGTTCGAGCATTCTTTGGCATTGCCTTTCTTTGGGATTGGAATGAAAACTGAAGTTTTCCAGTCCTGTGGTCACTGCTGAGTTTTCCAAATTTGCTGGCATATTGAGTGCAGCACTTTCACAGCATCATTTTCAGGATTTGAAATAGCTCAACTGGAATTCCATCACCTCTACTTGGTGGGAGCCAGCTGAGGAACTCTGCCCATGGCAAAGGTCATGAGAAAGGAGGCTTGGCATACGCAAAGGCGTGATCAAGCCTTAGGAAACCTCCTGTTCCCGAGCATCTACCCCCAAAACCAGAGTCTATCTACTTTACTGTTTCATGCTCTCACCTACACCTCTGACTTTATGGGGAGCTGTTTCCCACCGGTTCTCTTGGAGAAGGAGTAAACGTGCAGCTCCAAGTCAATAAAAATTCCTGGGCATGACAAGAGTGTTTCAACTTACGGACTCCTCTGAAGGTTATCTGACCTGCCTATACAGGTTCGTCCGGCCACATGTGATTGTTTACAACCCCCCAACTGTGAGAGGACGAGATGTTTTGGCAAATTCTTTTGGGAAGTTAGAAATTATTAATATAGTGTATTTGGTTATGAATTATATTGGTGAAGGGTTTTTCATTTGTTGTGCCAATAATTCCTGCTACTTCCCTGCCTTGGGTGGGACAAGGGTGTCTCAGGTCAAACCTCTCTGCTGGCAAACTAGCTTGTGTGACAGGATTATCTATACTCCTTGCCACTACTGCACATGATTGTTTACTACCTCTCAACCATAAACAGCACAGAGAGTTTTGGAGTATTTTGAGAGTCTTAATTAGCATAGGGCTTTTCTCATTGTTGAGTCAATGATTGCCCCCAAGCCTCCATATCCTTAGGCACCTGGGAATATATTAATTAACGTATTTGGAATATAGAAAAGGAAATGTAGTAGTTTTTAAGGTTAGCAACACTAGACTTTTTGAGCTAATGAATTTTCTTTTTTGTAAGAGATCACTGTACTTTGTTATAAATCATTGTGTCCTTGCTGTGTAAAAATGTAACTTTTATCACTATCTTAACACTAAATAGATCTTAAGGGGAACATTGGTGAAAGGATTTTCAGTTGTTGGGCTGATGTTTGCTGCTAAATCTTCATATTCCCTGCTCTTATAATGAATATAACTAGCATATAGGAGAAATAAGTATTAACCTTTAAGATTAATCATGTTAACCTTGGATTAAATAAATTCCTTTCTTGATTGTAACTCACTATACCCTCNATGTTAGCAATACTAGACTTTTTGAGTTAATGAATTTTCTCTTTTGTTATAGATCACTGCACTTTGTTATAAATCACTGTGTCCTTGTTATGTAAAAATGTAACTTTATCTTAAGGCTAAATAGATCTTAAGGGGAACATTGGTGAAGGGTTTACATTTGTTGAGCCAATATTTGCTGCTAAATCTCCATATTCCCTGCTCTTATAATGAATATAACTAGCATATAGGAGAAATAAGTATTAACCTTTAAGATTAATCATGTTAACCTTGGGTTAAATAAATTCCTTTCTTGATTGTAACTCACTATACCCTCACCCTATAGGAATGCAACTTTATTTGGAGGGTGGTGCCTGGTTTAAGAAAAAACACCCTTGGAAAAAATAAGTTTTTTTGGTTACCAGAAAGAAAGGGTCATAAAATGGCAGCAGGCCTCATGGCTAGAAGATGATGTAAAACCCCCAAGACCTTTTTTTATGTAAAGCACCTGATTTTGATAAAGGTCAGGTCTGCTGACCCTCACGTGACTCTGTATTCATCCCTATGTGTAACAAAAGGTATATAAGAAAACCTGAAAAATAAAAAAAGGGGATCAGTTTCTGGAAAGACTGATTCTCTCATGTCGTTCCTTCTTGCTCCCCATTTTTCTGGCTGAATTAATGTGGGTACTCACCAAGCCTGCTAATTTTGCCTGGGCTTCTAAGGTCGGACCAGGGAGGCCTCAGTGCCTCCTCTCCTTCGGGAGAACGGAAAGACGCCTGTGGCCTATGTAGGTGGTGATTGGTATTCCACGTAAACCAAGTTAACTAGTCTTTTTCTCCACTAATTTTCCTACTACACTATCCATTTCTAATCCCCTAGGATGCTGATGCCGTCCGCACCTTTTAATCACCCTGGATCCATCAGGGCTAGTAAATTAAAAAAGAATTGAAAGGTAATTATTACTAATTTTACAGGGGGTCGAGACTATGCTTTTATGAAAAAAAAAATGAAGACATGTTATAGACTTGTTGCAATCAGCATCAGAAAAATGAAAATGTTCATCTTGCAGTCATGTCCAACTCTTTGTGACCCCATGGACTGTAGCCCACCAGGTTTCTCTGTTCATGGATTTCCTAGGCAAGAATACTGGAGTGGGTAGCCATTCTCTTCTCCAGGGGATCTTTCTAACCAAAGATGGAACTCAGGTCTCCTGCATTGCAGGTAGATACTTTACTGTCTGAGCCATCAGGGAAGCCCCAGAGAAATGAAGCCAGTTTTTAATAGGCCCAATGAGAAGTACTGTCACTTTTCTGGGTGTGAGTGACTATCCAGGCACCTATAGGCAGGCATCTTGTAGTCTACAGAGTAAAAGAACAGACCATGCCCTTAACTAGGAAATTATTGTCCTCTCTCAGGTGCTTTCTCCCTCTAGTCATTAGTTGTCACTTCATCAGATCCTATAACAATTTGGTGGAAGGTCCTTCTTCACCCCGGTAAAAGGTGGACAGCCCCTCTGTCTTGGATTCTTAACAAATGAAAGTTTCATTTATTTGAACTCAAAAAAGTATAATGATTTTTACATGTAAGGCAATCTAAATCAATCTCATTATTCAGTTATTCTTTCATGTATTATACATTTGTTTGCTCCTTCTATGTTACCCTCATATTAGACAGACTTGTAAGTGAACAATGCTACAACAGAAATAAAAACTAAGCACTATGAGAATATCTGTAACAACAGATGGATTGTTTGTGTGCAATCTGCTTGATGTCTGTCTATACAGAGATTCAGTCAGTCAGAGTGTTACTAATATAGCTTAATTCTTATTTTTAGACTAAGAATATCAGTGGGAGTGGAAAGGATATTCTAATTCCATATGTTGCCTGGTTAAACTTACCTGATCCCCTACCCACAGTCTTTGCTGGATGCATGGATCAATGTTTCCAACGACATTTTTCCGAGCTCTATTTGACAGGATTAATGTGGAAACCTAAATTAAGGGAACCCATTCAGTGGCTGAGGGGCTTCCCTGGTGGCTCTATAGAAACAGTCTGCCTTCCAAGCAGGAAATATGGGTTCGATCTCTGGGTTGGGAAGATCCCCTGCAGAAGGAAATGGCAACCCACTCCATTATTCTTGCCTGGAGGATTCCATGGACAGGGGGCATCTTGTGGGCTATAGTCCATGTGGTCACAAAGAGTTGGGCACTATTAGCAATTAAACAACAAACAATATCCAGAGGCTGAACTATGCCAGTTTATTTTTTCCCATTCAAAATTTGATTTAAGAAGCAATACACTGGTATCACAACAAAAATAAGCTTGTGGAGTTCAAGTAAGTTGCATTAAAATAAAATATAGGGAAGATTCCAGGGTTTAATCTGCTGTAGCTCCACAAAGCAGTCTTGAATCCAGAATTATTCTATTAGAGACCTATAAATTTCTTGCCTGTCTGGGGTTCCTAACTTGGTTGACTTCTGTATGCATAAAACATTTACCTTTGTCCTCACATCAAGCTGCTTTTCTTGAACTTTCTTAGATAATTTCTGTTCCATATAATCAAAGAGCCTGGGCTTGAAGAGAAGATGTTTGCCCGTTTGATTATATGCATCTCTGACTAGTGTTATTGTTGCTGTTGTGTTTATCACTAAGTCCTGTCTGACTCTTTTGTGATCCCTATGACTAGAATCCTCTGTGTACTAGATTTCCCACTAGAATCCTCTGTGCAATGGATTTCCCAGGCAAGAATACTGGAGTGGAGTTTTCTCATCGATTTTCATATTTGTTTCTCATTGTTACTGGTAAACTCTTTCTTTAACAGTTAGAGGGGCTTACATGTAGTACTTTATTCTGACAACCAGTTTTATACCTTTAGACATTATAGAGCTTCCTAAATCTCTGTTAAAATAATAAATAATGCATATGCTAGACACTGTGGGGGGAAGGCAATGGCACCCCACCCCAGTACTCTTGCCTGGAAAATCCAATGGACGGAGGAGCCTGGTGGGCTGCAGTCCATGGGGTCGCTAACAGTTGGACAGACTGAGCGACTTCACTTTCACTTTTCTCTTTCATGCATTGGAGAAGGAAATGGCAACCCACTCCAGTATTCTTGCCTGGAGAATCCCAGGGATGGGGGAGCCTGGTGGGCTGCCGTCTATGGGGTCACACAGAGTCGGACACGACTGAAGTGACTTAGCAGCAGCAGCAGCAGACACTGTGGAGATACCATCTATGGGATGTGATATTTGATTGGATGAAGAAAAGAAAAGCCAAAAATAATTCCACAATTCAATTAATTTGCATTATAATCTGTCTGATTGGTTTCATTTAAATACATGCTAGGGAATTTCCTACTTTTGAAAAAGTGGAATAATCAACGACACATTAAATGTATGAGTTATTAAGAAACTAAGAGTGTTTGTGAATTAATGAATTCAAATTATCTGGAGCTTAGTTCAACAAGAATGGCAAAACAGCAATTTCTTTCCACAAATGCAAGATAAGATTGGAGAATAGATGCTTGGATTCCCTTGGGACCTGAGATTAAATTGACAGAACACAGTGATACAGTGTTTATTTATCTCTGAAGGAAGCAAATGTTCTGGGAGTAGCCTAAAGTGAGAACAAGTGTCCACCCACTCTAAAACCATACTATTAGCAGATTGAGAAGCTAATACTGATGATTGTCTAACATTATTATTTCGTGCTACTTATAACTGGCTATTTTTTGAAGTCAAGATAATTTGTATAATCGTGGAGCTATGGCAGTAAAGATTAATAAAGGAGTAACGCTGGTGGATCAGTGGTAAAGAATCTGCCTGCCAATGAAGGAAGACACAGGTTCGATTTCTGGGTTGGGAAGATCTCCTGCAGAAGGAAATGGCAGCCCATTCCAGTGTTCTTGCCTGGGAAATCCCATGGACAGAGGAGCCTGGTGGGCTACAGTCCACTGCGTCACAAGAGAGATGTACACAATTCAGTAACTAAACAGCAAAAACAACTGGTAACAGTATCTTCCCTTGAGCAATCTTTTACACAGCTGTGATGTAACACTGATTACTCTGAAAACCTAGCTGATAAAGGCATGACTGGCTGCACCTCTAAAAGGTGATAATTTTATTACCCGAAGCCAGCATTCTTGTCTGGACTTTCCACGGACAGAGGAGCCTAGTGGGCTACAGTCCATGGTCTCAAGAGTCGGACACTGACTGACTAACACAATACTGCTGCTGCTGCTGCTAAGTCGCTTCAGTCGTGTCCGACTCTGTGCAACCCCATAGACGGCAGCCCACCAGGCTCCCCCGTCCCTGGGATTCTCCAGGCAAGACCACTGGAGTGGGTTGCCATTTCCTTCTCAAATGTGTGAAAGTGAAAAGTGAAAGTGAAGTTGCTCAGTCGTGTCTGACTCTTAGCGAACCCATGGACTGAAGTCTACCAGGCTCCTCCACCCATGGAATTTTCCAGGCAAGAGTACTGGAGTGGGGTGCCACAAGCCATAAAATAGAAATGGCATGTGGAAGAAGTAATAAACATTCTCTTTTCTTTCCTAAAACGTATTCCAAACACATTAGATGCTAGAAGGAAACACTGTTTACTTACTATGATGTTATTATACTAAGTTAAAATGATTTTGTTACATTTTTTAAATAATCAGGTTCAATATACTAATACATATTTTATATATTTACTTTCTGTTAGAATCATTCATGGTATAATAAAATAACCCTGTTACAAAATTAAAATATATATAACCACTAGAAACATACAATTTTATAACCTTTAAAATCAGTGCTAGTAACTTTTCTTCTCCTACTCCATTTTTACATTGTTTTTTTGACACATTTAAATAAAGATGCCCTTTGAGAACCCATTCAGTTGAAGTCTTGGTTATAGTATTGATTTTTAAAGTGGCTTGTATCATTCAGGTTAGTTGGACATACTGGGAAAGTTTCCAGACCTTGGCAAAAACCCAAACTGAACTTTCCTCCAAAAAGTCAGGAAGAATTTCATTAACCTTTTAGTAAAAAGAAAAAAAAAAGGTGTATTCCTCATTTGTTTAGCTCTAAGGCCATGTATTCCCAGGAGAACAAAACAGCCAGACCATAGCACAATGATCTTTATTTCCATTACAGTTTATATTTGGAAAAGTAAAATGCTAGGATTGTCTCTACAGCCAATAAATGGTTAGCTCCATCATTCACACTCTTAATATATATCTAAGTATACATTTATGGGGCTTCCCTAGCAGTCCAGTTGATAAAGAATCTGCGTGCAATGCAGGAGACCCCAATTTGATTCCTGGGTCAGGAAGATCTGCGGGAGAAGGGATAGGCCACCCACTTCAGTATTCTTGGGCTTCCTTGGTAGCTCAGCTGGTAAAGAATACGCCTGCAATGTGGGAGACCTGGGTTCATTCCCTGAGTTAGGAAGACCCCCTGGAGAAGGGAGAGGCTACCCACTCCATTATTCTGGCCTGGAAAATTCCATGGACTGTATAGTCCTGGGGGTCACAAACAGTCGGACATGACTGAACGACCTTCACAAACATTTATAGTACTTTGGAATGATCCCAGTGTCAATCATGTCACTGACTCGATGCAATATTTTGAGTTTCTTTCTTAACTGGCAAATAAAGAGTAAGTAAAAAGGGAGAAACAAACATCTGTGAATTTTAAATAATATTAACTATTTCTGATTTAAAAATTAATATAAATAACAGACAATACTATTTCCTATTTACTGGTAGATAAATGACTTGGGGTAGAAAATAACAAAGTTAGAATTAAATAAGCAGAGGAAACTTCTGCCAAGGTTTAGTCTATAAAGTGAATTATTCAGGTGTTGGTGATTTCATGATCCATTTTTTGCAAACTAGAAGTAAACAATTAAACTAATGACACATCTATCTCAATGATGTCAAAATTAAGGGTTATTTGGAAAATAATTAGGAAATCTTGCTATATTCCTAGGCTAGGCAAAACTTCACAAATTAAAATATTTAAGTGTAGCTGGCACTTAAACTTGGGAAGGACAGAAAATGGAATAGTTTGTTTGACAATTCTGTGAGAGGTATTCCTCTCGAAAGTTTGAATTTGTGGATTTGATGTGAAAATAAAGGCATGGGGAAAATATTGTAGGAGTAAGAAGGAAAACTTACTAGGGAGGAGCAACAGATACAACAAAATAACTGAAATATTTTTCCTCTCTTTCATTTTATACCAAGGGATTTAATTAATCACTGGATAATTTCTAGTATTTGTTTCTATTTAAGAGGAAAATTTGTGATTTGAAACACTGCACATTATACATTTAAATTGCTTATCTATGAATATCATAGCAAAGTATCCAATTAAAAAATTTCTTTATAGAACTGCGAATGGTGTCTTTTTTAAATGTTGAATAAAGATGAAATGAATTCTTTTTATGTGACTTTGATGTCAATTACTGTACTTAACTTCCTTGTTAGAACTTGCACGTCAGCAGGTAGTACAGGGTTCTGCTACATATCTTTCAATATATCTACTTAGAAACTGCCCTTTGAACTTCAACTTCTTGCTATGGCATCAGTAATGTGATTCACATTACAGATGGGTGCATTAACTATTCTCAGACTATGTAAGAATCCATTTTTATTGACAGGCTATGTATACATAGAGTCTGTTTGGAAAATAAGAAAAGTTCATTGTCTCCACAAATAATACTGGATAAATATAAATGGATTGCTAGTTGCTATCCTTTTTAGTGCTGTACTGGTGCACTGTGAACTTCTGACGTTCTTTAGGTAGCTGCCCTGCTGCTCATTCCAAATTTGTCAAGCTATTTGGCACCTGGTCTGACCTTAATGTCTAGAGTGAACTGCTGAGCTATGAAGTGTTCTGATTTTCCGATGCTTTGCCAAATTCCTTCCCCTGTCCCTGCCACCTTTAAAATAACAAGGTCAATCACACAAAAGAAAGATGGCAGAGTTTCAGGTCCAATGATGCTGATTATCAGCATAACACATAGAGTTCAGCATGACATCAGTTTGTCCTTGAAGACTATGGCAACTCCAGCTGGAATTGGCTATGATTACTGGAAAAAAAAAAAACAATGCAAGTGCCCATTTCCTAAAGATACTTATCAGATTTAAAGATGTACATTTTAAAAGGTTTTCAAAACTGTAGTCACTTAATTAAAAATAACTAAGGAAATAGTAATGTTAACTTGAATTGGCCATGTCTAAATAAATTCTGAATTGATGAAAACATCACATTCTTCAAAATCTAAATTAAATATGATTGCCAGGGGAGCAGGGGTGAGAAAAGGGTGGATTAAGTTTGGGATCAGCAAATGTATTATATAAAGAATGAATAAACAATATCCTTCTGTGGATCAGAGGGGACTATATTCAATACTCTGTGATAAACCATAATGGAAAAGAAGATGAAAAAAGGATGCATATTTAAAACTGAATCACTTTTCTGTACAGCAGAAATTGACACATACTTCAGTAAAATAACAATTGGCATAATAAATTACATGGTTGATATGAAGAAGTTGTGCCGATGGTAAAAAAAAAAAAAATTTAAAAATTTAAAAAAGACACTGCTAGTGAATACTGGCTGGAGAAGGCAATGGCACCCCACTCCAGTAGTCTTGCCTGGAAAATCCCATGGACGGAGGAGCCTGGTGGTCTGCAGTCCATGAGGTCGCTAAGAGTCGGACACAACTCAGCGACTTCACTTTCACTTTGCACTTTCATGCATTGGAGAAGGAAATGGCAACCCACTCCAGTGTTCTTGCCTGGAGAATCCCAGGGATGAGGGTGACCTGTGGGCTACCGTCTATGGGGTCCCACAGATTCGGACATGACTGAAGTGACTTAGCAGCAGCAGCAGCAGCAGCAGCAGCAGCAGTGAATACTGCAAACCAGGCACCCTAAATCATTAGGAATACTTTCTCATTATTTGGCTCAAGAAGAATTTCAGAGAAAGAAATGCTCCTCAAAAGAAATAATTCACACACATCTTCCATTCATTCTCTTTGCCTAAACACTGACTAATTTAACTTTCCTAGACTTTATTCTTTTGGGCTCCAAAATCACTGCAGATGGTGACTGCAGCCATGAAATTAAAAGATGCTTACTCCTTAGAAGAAAAGTTATCACCAACCTACATAGTACATTCAAATGCAGAGACATTACTTTGCCGACTAAGGTCCGTCTAGTCAAGGCTATGGTTTTTCCTGTGGTCATGTATGGATGTGAGAATTAGACTGTGAAGAAGGCAGAGATCTGAAAAACTGATGCTTTTGAACTGTGGTGTTGGAGAAGACTCTTGAGAGTCCCTTGGACTGCAAGGAGATCCAACCAGTCCATTCTGAAGGAGATCAGCCCTGGGTGTTCTTTGGAAGGAATGATGCTAAGGCTCAAACTCCAGTACTTTGGCCACCTCATGCAAAGAGTTGACTCATTGGAAAAGACTCTGATGCTGGGAGGGATTGGGGGCAGGAGCAGAAGGGGACGACCGAGGATGAGATGGCTGGATGGCATCACTGACTCGATGGACGTGAGTCTGAGTGAACTCCTGGGTTGGTGATGGATAGGGAGGCCTGGCGTGCTGCGATTCATGGGTTCACAAAGAATCAGACACGACTGAGCGACTGAACTGAACTGAATCTTAGGGTAATAATCTTTCCATTTTTACCAGAAAATCTCACAGTGTTATTTTAGATATCCCCATCTTGGTATGCAATTGGTATCACATTCAGTACTGCTAATGAGAAATGTTATGCTATCTAAAACACACAGGATTAGTATACAATAGGTACACAGACTAAAGGAATAAAATTAGTATATATTATATATGTATATGAAACTAACCACAAGTAAGTAAATCTTTATTCACAAACACCTAACGCCAGCTAGTATGTGTAAGCCTTTTGTGTTCATTCAAATTTTTTATTGAAGACCAGACATATGCTTAATGCTGTACAGAGTAGATATTTTATCATAGATTTTAAAATAGAAGAAATGTCAGCAATCAGCTAACATTTTGTACATGAGGAGAGTAATGCCCAAAGAGAGTAAATAAAACATCTAAAAGTATTTACAGCTAGTAAAAAAAAAAAAAATGGACCAGAATATTGATGTTATGTTCTTTCCACAAAACCACAGTTTTTCATTCAGAATAGCTTATGTATTGTTTTTATATCTACTTAGAAAGTTCTTACCTTTGGAATGAAACAATATTAAAGATATTGTTTCATGAATATATATGTGTGTGTGTATATATATTTATATATATCTGACAGTAAAGATTATATCTAGTTACTATTTTCAAAACCAAACTTTATTTTAACATTATTCATTCTTTTGATCTCATTTTTGAAAATACAACTCAAGGGGCAAAATAATAATAGTAATAATGTCTTCTACTCCTAGTAGTACATTTTTATAGTAATTTAAATTAAAATGTTGTTTATTAGTCCTTCCCCTCTCTCTCTGCAAGTCAGAGAATTCATTCAGCTGATGAAGTCTTCAATGAGCCACCAACACAATGCCAACATGATTCAGCAGAACTGTATGCAATTATTCAAACCTGTAATGGTACTTTGAGTGATGTAATTAATGTTACACTCAGTGATAGGATATTTCAATTGCCTGAGTTAATGGATTTTTAAAGTGCGTTGGATCATATATCCATCCTAATTAGGGCTAAAGAAAAGTCAGGAGAAAGTCGGATAAAAAGCATACTAAGGATATTAGAAATCATTATCTACTCTGTGAAATCGCTAATCTTTTGAAATAGTCTTTACTTTGTGCTTCTATTTTTGCACGTATTTTAACCTTTTACCTGCCTCTATAATTTACCTTTTCTCCCCAGGCATAGCAACTGATATACTCAGAACTCAGTACATGTTTGCTAAGTAAATGAATGAATAAAGGAATAAATGTAGTACATATTTACATACAATGTTAGATAATAGTTATATTATCAGAGGTTTGGAATGATTTCATTAATATATTGCATATTTTGACAGCATTAATAAAACACTTTTAATTTTATATTATTTATGTTTTCTATGGAGTAGTTAATCATCTATTGCAATCTTATGAGGACAGTCATATAGAAAATATTAATCTAGTTCCTATATTTTAATATTAGGCATAAATAGGATTAATATATGATATGGGCCTTTATAAAATTCACAACACATGAGGAAAATAGATATTCAAAAATAAGTTATGAGATCCTAGATATAAACACACACAACTAGAGTGAACTGATCTTTGACAAAGGAGAGAGGCAAAGCAATGAAGCAAAATAGCCTTTCAACAACTGGCAATCCACATGCAAAAATATGAATCTATATCCAAACTTTACACTCATCCCAATAATTAACTTAAAAAAGATCACAGACCTAAATGTAAAATTCAGAATTATAAAACTTCTAAGAGACAACATAGCAGAAAATCTAAAAAAAAACACTGGGCGTGTCAATTATTTTTCAGATACAACACATTTAAAAATGCATGAAATAACTGGTAAACTGGATTTCTTAAAAGTTAAAAATTCTGCTCTATAAAAGATACTATTTTTAATATTAAAAGAATAAGGAGATCAGCCACACATGAAGATATAATATTTACAAAAGACATATTTGATAAAAGAAAATATATACACAGAAATCTTGAAGCTCAACAAATAAGAAAATTGATAATCTGCTTTAAAAATGGGCAAAAGGCCTGAAGAAACACTTCAAAGAAGACATACAGATAGCAAATAAGCATACGACATGATGGAATAGCTCAACATTAGATGTCGTTAGAGAACTGCAAACTAAAACAACAAGATACCACTCCACATCTATTAGGGTGGCCAAGACCCAGACAACAGCAAGTGGTGCTGAGGATATTGAGCACTCCTCAAGAACGCGCACTCATTTCTGCTGGGATTGCAAAATGCTACACAGACTCTGAAAGACAGTTTGATGGTTTCTTGCAGAATTATACGTTCTCTGACCACATGTGTAAGCAATCACTCTTAGTATTGACCCAAATGTGCTAAGAACTTACATCAACACAAATACCTGCACATGGATGTTTCACAAAGTTTTATTCATAATCGGCAAAACTTGGAAGGAACCAAAATGCCTTTTAATAGATGAATGGTTAAATTCTGATTTATTTAGATAATAAAATACTATTCAGAAATGAACTATTAATCACTGAAAAGACAAGAGGGAAGTTTTAATATGTATTACTAAGTGAAACAGCTCATCTTAAAAGGCTACATAGAGTATGATTCCAACTAAAAACTAGGAAGATAATAAAAAGATCAGTGGTTGTCAGGGGTAAGGAAACAGGGAGGGATAAATAGGTGAAGCACAGAGGATTTTTAAGGCAATAAAGCTATTGTGTAAGATAATACAATGGTACATACATGTCATTTTACATTGTCCAAAACCCATGTGTTTTTTTTAAACACACATCATATAACGGCAAGAGCGAACCTGAACCCTAGGGTAAAATATGGATTTTGGGTGATAATGATGTGTCAAAGTAGGTTCACTGACTGCAACAAATGTGCCATTCTGATGGGGAAAATTGATAATGGAGGAGGCTATGAATGTGTGGGAACAGGGAGAATGTGGAAAATCTCTATACCTTCCTCCTAATTTTGCTGTGAACCTGTGTGCTCAGTCATGTCTGACTCTTTGTGGCACCAGACTGTAGCCCACTTGTTCTCGATCCATTTTCCAGGCAAGAATGGGTTGCTATTTCCTACTCCTGGGGAATCTTCCTAACTCAGGGATTGTACCCGTGTCTCTTACATCTCCTGCACTGACAGGTGGGTTCTTTACCACCATGCCCTGGAAAAGGAAATGGCAACCCACTCCAGTACTCTTGCCTGGAAAATCCCATGGACAGAGGAGCCTGGTAGGTTATGGTCCATGGGGTCGCAAAGAGTCGGACATGACTGAGTGACTTCACTTTCCTTTACCACTAGCGCCACCTGGAAAGCTATGAACCTAAACCTTCTGTAAAAGATAAAATCTATTTTAAAAATAAATGATAACTGAATACGGTAACAATTTGACATATTTTGAGGTTTAGAGCTAACCTACAGTAGGCGGCTGTGAGAAAAGAACAAGGGTCTTTGATCAGGGAATAGACTAATAGGACTGTATAACTTACTATTAAGAATCTTCATCTAGACTCAAAATCCCTGAGTCACATTTCCACCACTAAATGTCATTTCTCTATTTTTTTTCATGTTGGTTAGAATAAATGATGAAAATCAAATTATAAACTTTTTTTTTTTTTTGCTTCATTTGATGGTTCGACAGTGATAAAGGTACATTATATTGGAGAGGTTATGTCTCAGAGAAGTCATCAGCACTGTTCTTGAGCTTAGTGTTTTTCTCTGTCCTTTTAACTACATTGCCTTCCTTGATATTAGGTGTGGACTGATTAGAATTTAGGGAAACAAGCTTCTTGATGGAAGAGTTAATGCTTTTAACAGAATTCTCCTGCTGGGTGGCCCATAGGAATTTAAGAACCTGGCTTTTAAGGAAAATAAACATATGAACAAGGTAAGATAACTGTCTCCAAATTCTCCAGCAAGAATATAAGCCACCTGGGGAGGGAGAGCAGAAGCTATAATAATTGTCTATTATGAACAAGTGCTTTATGAAAATGTTACATATATCACCTAATATGTGAACCAATCTATTATATAACTTAGGTATTACTGCCATTTACAGATGAGAAGCATGATGTCCAAAGGTCACATACTCCTTAAGAGACTAAGCTAAATCTGTGAGATCTATATTTTTTTCAAACTTACTGTGAGTAATGACTTTTAAAGGTCTTTGGAAAAACAAGATTCACAGTTTCCTAATATATTATAAGTCTGCTGGCATTTTTACCCTCCATTTACTAAAGCCATTTCTAGTGTATGGGGGTGGGGGGAATGGGTGTGAGAGAAATGGAGAAACAACCAAGACTAAATGCAGTAAGCTACCTGAAATTCTGCTCCATTTCTATGCGCCTCAATTTAAGCATCATTCCTTACAGGAAGCTTTCTCTGACCCCTAGACCAGGTTAGACTTCCATCACTTCTTTACAGTACTGTTGGTACTGTGTAGGACCCAGTGGGCTTCTGGGCACAGGTCTTTCTTTGTCCCCAATTTCTCTGATTATATAGCAAACAGCCTTCATTCAGCCTCCAAGACCCTCCCCAAGTTCCAACTGGCAGATGCAAGCAGTTATTAATTAGAGAAAGGAGGGGATGGGCAACCAAGAAGAAAAAATAAGCCAAGAGTAGCCTTGGGGCAAGGTTCTGTTTCCTCATCAAGAGATACATACAACAATATCTTTGAGCTATTTTGCAGATACCAAAAACCCCTCCAGATGGGAGAACTTAACAATTAATGGTGGTACTCTCCCCATGAGCATGTAGACCCCCAGACTGACTGCACATGAAGGCTGATGGTGCTGACTCCTACTTACCTCACCATCAACCCGACAGAAGAATGTTCATGGACTGATACATGCACTCTTTAAACAATCACCATAAAACTTCTATCTTCCCCAAATGGACACAGTGTTCTGAGGGCATTAGCCTTCTGTGGCCTTCTTTTCCTGGCAAAGCAATACATCTATCCTCTGCCTCTTCACCCAAAGTTCCTTCTCTGAGATTTAATTCAGCACCAGTGAATAGAGAAGCTGAGCTTTTGGCATCTATTTAAATTAGCTCTTTGGTACCTCACTTTCTGAGCCATGAACTCTTGAAGTAAGGTGTAACGTCCACCTCATGAAGGCACAAACTAATCATCTTGGCTTTACTCACAGCACCTGGAACACTTTGTAAGTATAGAGTGAATACAATAAAAAAGATCTGAAGTCACGTAAGTGCTGCTTCTACCTAAATATCTGTTATGAGCAAGAATTTTGCCTTGAGAAAAGGTTCCGAATAGCCTGCCTCCATCTTTTCCACCTTCTGCAAATCTTATAAAGTTGGTATGGTTAGCACTTAACTCTAAATGTAACTTGGGCTTGTTTAACCAACTGTTTTGAGAATTGGATTTCAAAGTGAGAACACTGAATTTAAGGTTAATATATCAAACCAAGGCTGTGGCTGAATTGTCTTTCTTCCTATAGACAATCCATATCCTTCATATGACCCTTGCAGAGAATAGATTCCCAGCCAGCTATTTGATTAAATTCTCTGTTCCCACCAAGAGGGAAGTCACTAACAAGCTAAGGGAAAAACGGCATGAGAGAAGAGCAATCCCACCCCATGTGAAGGCATTTATAAGTTGGATCAATACACTCTTCAAAGCACCCACAAAAACAAAAACATTATTCTAACCGCTTCCAAGGCCTCTTGCATCCTGTAGCTAACAAAAGGCAATATTCTACCACCCACAGCAGTAGCTTAATGTTCCCTGCTGCTGTGGAAAATGTTATATGGACAAATGGATCATGCTGTGGCTGTTGGATTAAGAAACATCTACAGAAACTCAGACCATCACATACAGGAAACTACAGGTGTTGAGCACAGAATAGAGAGAATCTACTATATTGATTTCCACAGTGCTCAAGGCAAAGGTAGAAAGACTGAGATTATTGGAAGAAGAAAAAAAAAAAAAGCTAAGTCACTAGCAAAAAGGAACAGAAAACAGAAAATATAAGATCAAACTCCCAGATTAAAATTATCATACGGGATGCTTTAACTGAATTTAACTGTCACACTCAGAACTTCCCCACACCCTGAACTTGAATAACATCCCCAATTGAATAACAGTTTCATATTTTATGGAGTTTTGCGGATTTTTAAATTTTAAGTTAGCAAAGATTTTTCCTGATCCCTTGTCCCAGACTATTCAAAATACAATCTATCTAAATAGCATTCATGTTATTATGATGAATCACTAGTTAATTAGTAACTAACAAAAACCAATAAAGGACAGAAATGGTATGGACCAAACAAACACTAAGAAGAGCTGACAAGGATACACAGAAGAACTATACAAGAAATATACCATTACCCAGATAATAATGATGCTGTGATCACTCTCCTAGAGCCAGACAGCCTGGAATGCAAAGTTAAGCGGCCGTTAGGAAGCATCACTACAAACAAAGCTAGTGGAGGTGATGGAATTCCAGCTGCTGCTGCTGCTGCTGCTGCTACTGATGCTAAGTTGCTTCAGTCGTGTCCAGTTCTGTGTGACCTCATAGATGGCAGCTCACCAGGCTCCTCCGTCCCTGGGATTCTCCAGGCAAGAACACTGGAGTGGGTTGCCATTTCCTTCTCCAATGCATGAAAGTGAAAAGTGAAAGTGAAGTCACTCAGTCATATCTGACTCTTTGAAACCCCATGGACTGCAGCCTACCAGGCTCCTCCGTCCATGGGATTTTCCAGGCAAGAATACTGGAGTGGGTTGACATTGCCTTCTCCAGGAATTCTAGCTGACCTATTTCAAATCCTAAAAGATGATGCTGTTAAAGTGCTGCCCTCAATATGCCAGCAAATTTGGAAAACTCAACAGTGGCCACAGAACTGGAAAAAGTCAGTTTTCATTCTAATCCCAAGAGGGGCAATGCCAAAGAATATTCAAACTGCACTCATCGCAAACCACAATGCACTCACGCACTCAAACCGCACAGTTGCACTCATCTCACACGCTAGTAAAGTAATGCTCAAAATTCTCCAAGCCAGGCTTCAACAGTATGTGAACCATGAACTTCCAGATGTTCAAACTGGATTTATAAAAGGCAAAGGAACCAGAAATTAAATTGCCAACATTTTCTGGATCATCAAAAAAGCAAGAGAGTTCCAGAAAAAAAATCTACTTCTGCTTTATTGACTAAACCAAAGCCTTTGACAGTGTGGATCACAACAAACTGTCGAAAATTCTTAAAGAGACGGGAATAGCAGACCACCTTATTTGCCTCCTGAGAAATCTGTATGCTGGTCAAGAAACAAGTTATAACTAGACAGGGAACAACAGACTGGTTCCAAATTGGGAAAGGAGTACGCCAAGGCTGTATATTGTCACCCTGCTTGTTTAACTTATATCCAGAGTAAATCATGCAAAACCCCAGGCTAGATGAAGCACAAGCTAGAACCAAGATGGCCGGAGAAATATCAATAACCTCAGAAATGGAGAGAATACCACCCTTATGGCAGAAAGTGAAGAAGAACTAAAGAGCCTCTTGATGAAAGTGAAAGAAGAGAGTGAAAAGCTGACTTACAGCTCAACATTCAGAAAACCAAGATCATGGCATCTGGTTCCATCACTACATGACAAATAGATGTGGGAAAANCTTATGGCAGAAAGTGAAGAAGAACTAAAGAGCCTCTTGATGAAAGTGAAAGAAGAGAGTGAAAAGCTGACTTACAGCTCAACATTCAGAAAACCAAGATCATGGCATCTGGTTCCATCACTACATGACAAATAGATGTGGGAAAACTGTATTTTCTTGGGCTCCAAAATCACTGCAGATAGTGACTGCAGCCATGAAATTAAAGGATGCTTGCTTCTTGGAAGAAAAGCTATGACCAAAATAGATAGTATATTAAAAAGCAGAGACGTTACTTTGCTGACAAAGGTCCATCTAGTCAAAGCTATGGTCTTTCCAGTAGTCATGTATGGATGTGAGAGTGGGACTATAAAGAAAGCTGAGTACCGAAGAATTGATGGTTTTTAACTGTGGTGTTGGAGAAGACTCTTGAGAGTAAGGAGATCAAACCAGTCCATCCCAAAGGACATCAGTCCTGAACATTCATTGGCAGGACTGATGCTAAAGCTGAAACTCCAATACTTTGGCCACCTGATGCAAAAAACTGACGCACTGGAAAATCCCTGATGCTGGGAAAGTTTGCAGATGGGAGGAGAAGGGGACAACAAAGGATAGGATGGTTGGATGGCATGGCTGACTCAATGGATATGAGTTTGAGTAAACTCCAGGAGCTGGTGATGAGCAGAGAGGCCTGGCATGCTGCAATCCACTGGGCTCAGTGTCAGACATGACTGAGCGACTGAACTAAACTGATCAGAAAACATGTGCAAGGAATGTTGCAATGTCTGGACTCATGTTTTGAATTACCAGACATTTCCTTTACCACATTATTTACTAAATAACACACCATCTATATTACCCTTTAGGAAGGCTCATCAATCTCGTTTGTTTTGTAACTACACCTTACTTTCTCCATCCTCAGTTACTTTTTATTTTTTCTTATTTTTAAAAGTATACTTGATTTAAAATGGTTGTGTTTGTTTCCAGCATACAGAAAAATGATTCTTATATATATACATATATACACACACAATCAATGGAATACACACACACATATATTATATATACACACACATGTATACACACACACACACATATATATATACACACACATATATATATACTGCCAGAAAGAATGAAGGGATGGAGCCAAAGCAAAAACAATACCCAGTTGTGCATGTGACTGGTGATAGAAGCAAGATCCTATGCTATAAAGAGCAATATTGCATAGGAACATGGAATGTCAGGTCTATGAATCAAGGCAAATTGGAAGTGGTCAAACAAGAGATGGCAAGGGTGAACGTCGACATTCTAGGAATCAGCGAACTAAAATGGACTGGAATGTGTGAATTTAACTCAGATGACCATTATATCTACTACTGTGGGCAGGAATCCCTCAGAAGAAATGGAGTAGCCATCATGGTCAACAAAAGAGTCCAAAATGCAGTACTTGGATGCAATCTCAAAAACGACAGAATGATCTCTGTTCATTTCCAAGGCAAACCATTCAATATCACAGTTATCCAAGTCTATGCCCCAACCAGTAATGCTGAAGAAGCTGAAGTTGAACGGTTTTATGAAGACCTACAAGACCTTTTAGAACTAACACCCAAAAAAGATGTCCTTTTCATTATAGGGGACTGGAATGCTAAAGTAGGAAGTCAAGAAACACCTGGAGTAACAGGCAAATTTGGCCTTGGAATGCGGAATGAAGCAGGGCAAAGACTAATAGAGTTTTGCCAAGAAAATGCACTGGTCATAGCAAACACCCTCTTCCAGCAACACAAGAGAAGACTCTACACATGGACATCACCAGATGGTCAACACCGAAATCAGATTGATTATATTCTTTGCAGCCAAAGATGGAGAAGCTCTATACAGTCAACAAAAACAAGACCAGGAGCTGACTGTGGCTCAGATCATGAACTCCTTATTTCCAAATTCAGACTTAAATTGAAGAAAGTAGGGAAAACCGCTAGACCATTCAGGTATGACCTAAATCAAATCCCTTATGATTATACAGTGGAAGTGAGAAATAGATTTAAGGGCCTAGATCTGATAGACAGAGTTCCTGATGAACTATGGAATGAGGTTCGTGACATTGTACAGGAGACAGGGATCAAGACCATCCCCATGGAAAAGAAATGCAAAAAAGCAAAATGGCTGTCTGGAGAAGCCTTACAAATAGCACTGAAAAGAAGAGAGGCGAAAAGCAAAGGAGAAAAGAAAAGATATAAGCATCTGAATGCAGAGTTCCAAAGAATAGCAAGAAGAGATAAGAAAGCCTTCTTCAGCAATCAATGCAAAGAGATAGAGGAAAACAACAGAATGGGAAAGACTAGAGATCTCTTCAAGAGAATTGGAGATACCAAGGGAACATTTCATGCAAAGATGGGCTCGATAAAGGATAGAAATGGTATGGACCTAACAGAAGCAGAAGATATTAAGAAGAGGTGGCAAGAATACACAGAAGAACTGTACAGAAAAGATCTTCACGACCCAGATAATCATGAGGATGTGATCACTAATCTAGAGCCAGACATCTTGGAATGTGAAGTCAAGTGGGCCTTAGAAAGCATCACTAAGAACAAAGCTAGTGGAGGTGATGGAATTCCCGTTGAGCTGTTTCAAATCCTGGAAGATGATGCTGTGAAAGTGCTGCACTCAATATGCCAGCAAATTTGGAAAACTCAGCAGTGGCCACAGGACTGGAAAAGGTCAGTTTTCATTCCAATTCCAAAGAAAGGCAATGCCAAAGAATGCTCAAACTACCGCACAATTGCACTCATCTCACACGCTAGTAAAGTAATGCTCAAAATTCTCCAAGCCAGGCTTCAGCAATATGTGAACCGTGAACTCCCTGATGTTCAAGCTGGTTTTAGAACAGGCAGAGGAACCAGAGATCAAATTGCCAACATCCGCTGGATCATGGAAAAAGCAAGAGAGTTCCAGAAAAACATCTATTTCTGCTTTATTGACTATGCCAAAGCCTTTGACTGTGTGGATCACAATAAACTGTGGAAAATTCTGAAAGAGATGGGAATACCAGACCACCTAACCTGCCTCTTGAGAAATCTGTATGCAGGTCAGGAAGCAACAGTTAGAACTGGACATGGAACAACAGACTGGTTCCAAATAGGAAAAGGAGTACGTCAAGGCTGTATATTGTCTCCCTGCTTATTTAACTTATATGCAGAGTACATCATGAGAAACGCTGGACTGGAAGAAACACAAGCTGGAATCAAGATTGCCGGGAGAAATATCAATAACCTCAGATATGCTGATGACACCACCCTTATGGCAGAAAGTGAGGAGGAGCTAAAAAGCCTCTTGATGAAAGTGAAGGAGGAGAGCGAAAAAGTTGGCTTAAAGCTCAACATTCAGAAAACGAAGATCATGGCATCCGGTCCCATCACTTCATGGGAAATAGATGGGGAAACAGTGGAAACAGTGTCAGACTTTATTTTTTTGGGCTCCAAAATCACTGCAGATGGTGACTGCAGCCATGAAATTAAAAGACGCTTACTCCTTGGAAGAAAAGTTATGACCAACCTGGATAGTATATTCAAAAGCAGAGACATTACTTTGCCGACTAAGGTCCGCCTAGTCAAGGCTATGGTTTTTCCTGTGGTCATGTATGGATGTGAAAGTTGGACTGTGAAGAAAGCTGAGCGCCGAAGAATCGATGCTTTTGAACTGTGGTGTTGGAGAAGACTCTTGAGAGTCCCTTGGACTGCAAGGAGATCCAACCAGTCCATTCTGAAGGAGATCAACCCTGGGATTTCTTTGGAAGGAATGATGCTAAAGCTGAAACTCCAGTACTTTGGCCACCTCATGCGAAGAGTTGACTCATTGGAAAAGACTCTGATGCTGGGAGGGATTGGGGGCAGGAGGAGAAGGGGACGACCGAGGATGAGATGGCTGGATGGCATCACGGACTCGATGGACGTGAGTCTGAGTGAACTCCGAGAGATGGTGATGAACAGGGAGGCCTGGCATGCTGCGATTCATGGGATCACAAAGAGTCGGACGCGACTGAGAGACTGAACCGAACTGATACTGTTCTATGTAGTGGCAGTATCAATTTATATTCCCATCAAAAGCTTAGGGGGACTTCCTCTTCTTTATACTCTTTCTAGCATTTATTATTTGTAGACTTTTTAATGATGGCCATTCTGACCATTATTGGGAGGATGTAACACCTTATTATAGTTTTCATTTGCATTTCTCTTTACATTAGTAATGTTGAGCATCTTTTCATGTGCTTATTGGCCATCTGCACATTTACTTTGGAGCAATGTTCATTTAGATCCATTTGTACATTTTGGAAATTAATCTCTATTGGTAGCATTGTGTGCAAATATTTTCTTCCATTTTGTATGCTGTCCTTTCCTTTCATGTATGGCTTTATTTGCTGTGCAAATGCTTGTAAGTTTGATTATGTCCTCTTTATTTTTGTTATCTAGATTGGTCACAGTTTTTCTTCCAAGGAGTAAGCATATTTTAATTTCACGGGTGCAGTCACCATAGGCAGTGATTTTGGAGCCCAACAAAATGAGGTCTGTGACTGTTTCCATTGTATCCCTATCTATTTGCCATGAAGTGATGAGACTAGATGCTGTGATCTTTGTTTTTTGTTTTTTAGAGGTGAATTTTTGTTTTATTCCTGGGTTTGTTATAGTAGCTAAAGTATCTTAGTTAGAAAAAAATCCAAGTTTCAAATCCTGGTCTTTCTATTACAAAGACTGTGTTCTTTAAATACTATGCTGCCTACCGGCNGTTTTTTGTTTTTTAGAGGTGAATTTTTGTTTTATTCCTGGGTTTGTTATAGTAGCTAAAGTATCTTAGTTAGAAAAAAATCCAAGTTTCAAATCCTGGTCTTTCTATTACAAAGACTGTGTTCTTTAAATACTATGCTGCCTACCGGCCAGATACTAATCTGGGTTGGCTGGGTAATTACTGATGGAAGAGTTTTCCCTTTCTGCAGTCTTCAATTTAGAATCTTGTATTTGTGAAGCTGGCTTGATAACTTGGTGGTGGTGGTTTAGTCGCTAAGTCGTGTCCAACTCTTGCGACCCCGTAGACTGTAGCCTGGCAGGCTCCTCCGTCCATGGGATTCTCCAGGCAAGAATTCTGGAGTGGGTTGCTATTTCCTTCTCCAGGGGATCTTCCCTACCCAGGGATCAAACCCAGGTCTCCTGCATTGCAGGCAGACTCTTTACCGACTGAGCTATGACTTAACATGATAACAACAACTTTAACAATGATAGTAGTAATCAGTTCAGTTCAATCACTCAGCTGTGTCCGACTCTTTGGGAACCCATGGACTGCAGCATGTCAGGATTCCCTGTCCATTATCAACTCCCAGAGCTTGCACAAACTCATGTCCATCAAGTTCATGATGCCATCCAACCATCTCATCCTCTGTCATCCCTTTCTCTTCCCACCTTTAACCATTGCTAGCATCAGGGTCTTTTCCAAAGAGTCAGTTCTTCACATCAGGTGGCCAAAGAATTGGAGTTTCAGCTTCAGTATCAGTCCTAACAATGAATATTCAGGGTTTATTTCCTTCAGGATTGAGGTTGGATCTCCTTGAGGTCCAAGGGACACTGAAGAGTCTTCTCCAATACCACAGTTCAAAAGCATCAATACTTTGGTGCTCAGCTTTCTTTATAGTCCAGTGGTGCTCAGCTTTCTTTATAGTCCAACTCTCACATCCATACATGACTACTGGAAAAACCATAGCTTTGATTAGATGGACTTTTATTGTGAAAGTAATGTCTCTGTTTTTTTCTTTTTTAATATAAATTTATTTATTTTAATTGGAGGCTAATTACTTTACAATATTGTACTGGTTTTGCCATGCATTAACATGAATCCGCCACAGGTGTACACAGTTCCCCAACAGGAACCCCCTCCCACCTCCCTCCCCATACCACCCCTCTGGGTCATCCCAGTGCACCAGCCCGAAGCATCCTGTCCAGGTTCGATGCATGATACAGGATGCTTGTGATCTTTGTTTTTTGAATGTTGAGTTTTAGCGTTAGTTTTAGTGTCAGCTTTTTCACTCTCCTCTTTCACCTTCATCAAGAGGCTCTTTAATTCTTCTTTACTTTCTGGTTTAAGGGTGGTGTCATCTGCGTATCTGAGGTTGTAGATATTGCTCCCTGCAATCTGGATTCCAGCTTGTGCTTCATTCATCCTGGTATTTTGCATGATGTACTTTGTATATAAGTTAAACAAGTAATGTGACAATATACAACCTTGATGTACACCTTTCCCAATTTGGAACCAGTCTGTTCCATGTCTGGTTCTAACTGTTGCTTTTTGACTTGCATACAGGTTCTTACTTTAGCCACTGTAATTGTATATTCCATTCACATCCATATCATCAAAATGCCAGAGGGGAATAGTCTTGTTATAAGGAAAGAACCATAAACATGTATATGGATATGGAATTAATAGACCCACAGAGGTCATCCTACCCTTGAGACAGAGATATTACTTTCAGATCATTACTATACCAGATTTGCTTGGAGACAGTTAGGTATCTAGAACCCAGTATAGAAAAAGTCAGCCTCAAATATCAAATACAAAGTATTTTCTGACTCTTTTCTTCCAGGAAGTGTTTTCCTTTGAATTCACCAATTTAATTCCACAGATAATTAATATAATGCTCTTATACTATTTATACTTTTATTGTAGTAAAATATCCTAACATATAATTTACTATTAACTACTTTTAAGTGTACAGTTCAGTACATTAAATATATTCATAGTGTTATGTAACAAGCACCACTATTTATTTCCAGAACTTTTAAATCATCCCACATAGAAACTCTGTACCCATTAAATATATTCTTATTTTATGAATATTCATAGGCATACTCAAGCTACATTAAAGGACTGCTGAGGTTCTGAAAGAAAAACTATAAAAATTAAGCAATCTAAAGTAAAATTAGCCACATGTGCTAAAGTACTTGTATTAGCATAGCAGATAGTAATAAAATTCATATTATATACTGTTTTATTTAAACATTTCTACCAAAAAATTAAAAAAAAATAAACAGGATTTAAAGCCCTTTTCTTGATCCCAAATAAATTAACCATAAACCTTCAGTTAAAATAATTAAACATTACTAATTATTTTTCACAAAGTAATATGCATGTTCTTTCATGTAGTCTCAAGATAAAGAGTACTCAGAAAACAAATAAGCCCACTGGGAGAATTCGCTCTTAGAGAAACTGAAATGCACCAGCAGTCCACATTCCTGATATAATGTGTTCATATAAATTCTATCCAAAAAAAGTCCATTTTGAAACTTACTGTTCTCTTTCCACAATGTTATAATTGGGGAGCTATATTCCTGAGCAGGACTTTGCATTGAATAAATCACAAATATAACCAATAAGATGTCAAAAAAGCAAATCTATAAAAGCTATAAACCTTTGCAATCATGTAAAACAGGAAAATTGCACTTCTTGATAGAATTTAACAGCTAAAAGTGATTTTAGAACATTAACAATTTCAAGTCTCTTGTTGGATGAGTGAAAAAAACAAATGTCCAGAAAAGATGTGTGACATTCTTTTAATTTACCGAAATAGATTGTAGAAATAGGCACTAAAACTAAAGATTTCTTCATCCCAAACTATTGTTCCTTTCACATATTTCAAAGTTTCTCTTATAATACTTCAGCAATTACAGTTGTACATTACAGGTTTATGATAGATATTAATTGTAGCATGTTTGCAATATATAAAAATGTAGTGCTATATGTATTTTATATAAAAGCTATATATAATAAATACTCTTGCTGCATTTATATTCGGGGAAGGCAATGGCACCCCACCCCAGTACTCTTGCCTGGAAAATCCAATGGACGGAGGAGCCTGATGGGCTGCAGTCCATGGGGTCACTAACAGTCGGACAGACTGAGCGACTTCACTTTCACTTTTCTCTTTCATGCATTGGAGAAGGAAATGGCAACCCACTCCAGTGTTCTTGCCTGGAGAATCCCAGGGACGGGGGAGCCTGGTGGGCTGCCGTCTATGGGGTCACACAGAGTCGGACACGACTGAAGTGACTTAGCAGCAGCAGCAGCATTTATATTAAATTCATACATTAATTAGCTTTTTACAATTTAAAAAGACTTCTAGTGATATGATTGGAGGGGCCCATTTCAACTAAAAGTCAATCATGGGAGATTGGCCAGGCTTTTGGTTTTACTTGTCAAAAAAATTTCCCATTGAAACAAGAGATATTCTAAAACCTTCATTCACTCATTGTTATTTTTATAAAATGCCCATTTTAGTATCTTGATATTCAAGAATTTTAATGTATGAAACTGATTGCATAACATAATTAGTTTTCTCAAGCCAAAACTATAGTTAAATACACACACATACTGACAGGTTTGAAAGAAACTATTTTCATTCATCTCCCAACCTCCTTCCCTTAAAAAAAAAAGAGCATTTAAATTTTGCTGCTTTAGGACTGTACAGGATGGTTCGGAAAGACAGTTTTTCCTACAAACCTGTATTATAAACTTGCATAATTAAATTAGCTCCTGTCTTTTATAACATTTGGAGAAGGAAATGGCGACCCGCTCCAGTATTCTTGTCTGGAGAATCCCATGGACAGAGGAGCCTGATTGACTGCAGTCCATGGGGTTGCAGAGTCAGACATGATTGAGTAATTAACACTTTATAACATTAGAGAAAACTGTATCCTTCCATAAAGGATAAACACAAACTGCCTCTTTGACTAAGGATGGAACGCATTGGAAGTTACCTCAGAATCTGGCAATAATGTGAATAAAGGTTTTCAGAAGGGAAGTGCATATACTAATCTGGACTGAGGGAAATGGCAAAATATAAAAAGGGGGTTGCTATATTTCACTTGAATCTTAAGATATATTCTTTCTTCCTGAGAGAACTAGTACTCTGCTCACTTTAAAATATTTATATCTATATGCAAAATCTGCATATTGTATGTGCTTATAAATATGTATGTGGAGGAAGCTTTATTAAATAAAAGCTGATTTAAAAATAAAAACTAAGCAAAATGAGTGAATTGACAAATGGAACATGTACAAATGCTTCAGTTGGCTTTTGCAGGCAGCCTTATGGAATAACACTTAGGACATGACTTCCTGACAGAAGCCTTTGAAAAATATTTTGGTTTAAGCTGCCTTTCCATGTGGATTATCATGTAAATAGCTAGACAGATGAGTGAAGATAAATACATTGTTTGACTAGTACAGTTAACTCTTAGGTAAACTATCAACAGATCAAAAGAAGTGCTTGGATCTCTGGGTATAAAAGCACCATTTTATCCCCTGGTTTTATACTTTCAGGATTTTTAGGACTCCATGCACAGCTCACCCAGAGTTGACTGTGTCATTCCTGGCATTGAATTCCCAGCATATTTCCACTAACCCTTGTCTTACGTTTGCCACTGAAGTCTCCATTATCAACGGAAAATCAATATTGAGTGACTTTATTATGTCATGTTGAATACTGAGTATGTTAGAAAAGATATAAAACAAGGACCCTGAACTAATGGAGCTTAATATCTATTTGTATAAAAATATTAAAATATGCAATAAATATATACTGCTTAACACTGGGAGTCATCACTAAGTTAGTGGTATATAAAAATTATTCATATTTGGAATATCTAAACTATTTTATTGACTTCGTAAAAAAACAACTCAATACAAAAAAGCATGGGCATGTTATCAAGGAATTTCTAACATAAAAAATTATATGTTCAAAAACAAATGAAAAGGACTCAACCTCAGGAACAATAAGGAAAATGTAAATTAAAAATAACCAGATATAAATGTGGTTATAAGGTTAACAGCGACTTCCCTGGTGGCTCATATGGTAAAGCGTCTGCCTCCAATGCGGGAGACCTGGGTTCAATCCCTGGGTTGGGAAGATCCCCGGAGAAGGAAATGGCAACCCACTCCAGTATTCTTGCCTGGAGAATCCCATGGACAGAGGAGCCTGGTGGGCTACAATCTATGGGGTCGCAAAGAGTCGGACACAGCTGAGTGACTTCACTCACATAAGGTTAACAGCTGTCTCTTATACACATCTAGATGTGTATAAGAGACAGGCCTTTGACAGTGTGGATCACAATAAACTGTGGAAAATTCTGAAAGAGATGGGAATACCAGACCACCTGACCTGCCTCTTGAGAAACCTATATGCAGGTCAGGAAGCAACAGTTAGAACTGGACATGGAACAACAGACTGGTTCCATTACTTGATACCATAATTGTGATGAGTAAATGACATGAATGTGTAATATGCCTGGCACAAAGTTGGCCTCTCAAATATTATTTATAATCTCAGCCCTGCCACCCTGGCTTTCCTTTCTTCTTTCTTTGATGGCACTTTCAGAACTTAATACCAAATTGCTGCTATGACTTGAACAATGAAGAGTGCAATTTCATCTGTACTTAGGACAATCACCTTCTTTGTAAAAAATTTTTATTTTTAATCGGAGGATAATTGCTTCATCTGTACTTAGGACAATCACCTTCTTTGTAAAAAATTTTTTATTTTTAATTGGAGGATAATTGCTTTGCAATATTGTGTTGGGTTTCTGCCATACATCAACATGAATCAGCCATAGGTATACATATGTCTCCTACCTCTTGAATCTCCCTTCCACCCAATCTCACCCCTCTAGGTTGTCATGAGCATTGAGCTCCCTGTATCATACAGCAAATTTCTACTGGCTATCTATTTTACATATGATAATAGATATGTTTCAGTCCTATTCTGTCACTTTGTCCCACCCTCTCCTTCCCTCCCTAGAGGACAAGTCTGTTCTCTACATCTGGATCTCTATTGCTTCCCTTCAAATAGATTCATCAGTACTGTCTTTCTAGATTCCATATATATGAGTAAATATATGATTATTTTTCTGACTTACTTCACTCTGTATAATAGGCTGTAGATTCATCAACCTCAGCCTATTGGAACTATTTGGAACTGGCTCAAATGCATTCCTTTTTATGGCTGAGTAATATTCCACTGTATATATGTACCACAGCTTCTTTATCCATTCATCTTTCAGTGGACATCTAGGTTGCTTCCATGTCCTGACTATTGTAAGTAGTGCTGCAATGAGCATTGGGGAACATGTGTCCTTTTCAGTGATGGTCTCCTTAGGTTATATGCCCAGTAGTGGGATTGTTGGGTCATATAGTAGTTTTATTCCTAGTTTTATAAGGAACCTCTGTACTATTCTCCATAGTGGCTACATCAATTAACATTCCTAACAACTGTGCATCTATTTCTGGTTTATTGACTATGCCAAAGCCTTTGACTGTGTGGATCACAAGAAACTGTGGAAAACTCTGAAAGAGATGGGAATACCAGACCACCTGACCTGCCTCTTGAGAAACCTATATGCAGGTCAGGAAGCAACAGTTAGAACTGGACATGGAACAACAGACTGGTTCCAAACAGGAAAAGGAGTACGTCAAGGCTGTATATTGTCACCCTGCTTATTTAATTTATATGCAGAGTACATCATGAGAAACCCTGGGCTGGTGGAAGCACAAGCTGGAATCAAGATTGCTGGGAGAAATATCAATAACCTCAGATATGCAGATGACACCACCTTTATGGCAGAAAGTGAAGAAGAACCAAAGAGCCTCTTGATGAAAGTGAAAGAGGAGAGTGAAAAAGTTGGCTTAAAGCTCAACATTCTGAAAACTAAGATCATGGCATCTGGTCCCATCACTTTATGGCAAATAGATAGGGAAAAAATGGAAACAGTAGTAGACTTTATTTTTTTGGGCTCCAAAATCACTGCAGATGGTGACTGCAGCCATGAAATATAAAGACACTTACTCCTTGGAAGAAAAGTTATGACCAACCTAGACAGCATATTAAAAAGCAGAGACATTACTTTGCCAACAAAGGTCCATCTAGTCAAAGCTATGGTTTTTCCAGTAGTTGTGTATGGATGTGAGAGTTGGACTATAAAGAAAGCTGAGCACTGAAGAATTGATGTCTTTGAACTGTGGTGCTGGAGAAGACTCTTGAGAGTCCCTTGGACTGCAAGGAGATCCAACAGTCCATCCTAAAGGTGATCAGTCCTGAATGTTCATTGGAAGGACTGATGTTGAAGCTGAAACTCCTGGCTACCTGATGCGAAGAGCAGACTCATTTGAAAAGACCCTGGAGGAGAAGGGGACAATATAGGATAAGATGGTTGGATGGCATCACCAACTCAATGGACATGAGTTTGGGTAAGTTACAGGAGTTGGTGATGGACAGGGAGGCCTGGCATGCTGCAGTCCATGGGGTCCCAAAGAGTCAGACACGCCTAAGTGACTGAACTGAACTGAACCAACTGTGCCAGAAAGTTCCCTCTTCTCCACACCCTTTCCAGCATTTCTTGTTTGTAGATTTTTTTGATGGTGGCCATTTTGATTGGTATGAGCGGATACCTTATTGTAGTTTTAATTTTTCATTTCTCTAATAATGGGTGATGTTGAGTCTCTTTTCATGTGTTTATTAGCCATCTGTATATCTTCTTTGGAGAAATGACTGTTTAGGTCCTCTGCCCACTGTTACATTGGGAGGACACCACTTTCGTACGTAGCCTAACGACCTTGGCTTGTGCTGTTGCTCTTTGGGACACACCTCTGGGAACGTGGTACTGGGTGGGAGTCAAGGCATCTGGGTTCTTCTCCTGCTCTTTCATTCATCTTCCCAACAAGTGTTTCCTCCCACCTGTGCCGTGCACCGGGGTCACCAGTAAGCAAAACAGATAGCGGACCTCCAGCGAGGGGACAGGTGATGAACAAGTGGGCAAATGGATAGTATAATGCCAGAGAGGGACACACACAATAGATAAAAACTAAAAGCAAGCAAAAATAAAGCTGGGTGAAGGACTGAAGGAGTTCTGACACTAGCTAGCTGTGTAGAATTTACCAAGACTCCACCTTTGAGCAAAGAGACATTTCAGATCAGCTGTTTCAAATAGTGCTAGCAGAGCCTAGAATCTTGGAGAGATGCCTTAGAGGGTCTTCCTAAGGTGGAAGCAAGAGGTGATCGCCTACTTGTCTATGCCTCCTCAGAGCAGTACCTTTGAAACATCTCTTTCCTTGGCTTCTGTGAAATTCTAATCGATTACAATACTCTGTTGTTAAAAAAAAAAAAGCTTGAGAGTCTCCATACTGGAGAGTTGCTGGGTTCTCTTCTCGCTCAAAGGCTGTGAGAACTGCTAAAAGTTTTTCATCTGAGCTGCTGCTAAACCAGATCTGCGTCATCGACTAGTGCCTAAGGTCACCACGCGGGTGGTACCATTTACGTTTATTCATGTGAGTTTTTATCTTCTTAGTTTGGGTCTATTAATCAAAGCTGAGATAATTTTGCAACATTATTCTAACATCCTACGTATTAGTGGTCCCTTACAGCACTGGTTTTTCTGCTAATCTGTTTCAAATGCCGTTTATACCTTTATCCAGGATGTTTATAAAACCATTGGTTAGGGTGTGGCTGAAGGTAGGGAGAGACCTTTGGTCTCCGCTAGAGACTTACCAGGTTGATCTAACCATGATCAAGAACCTTTGGATTTTATCTTTTCAAATGGCTGTAGACCCATCTAAATATACAAAGCACCCAGATGATATTTTCCTTTCTTAACTCTGACCACCTCATTTTCTGTTCTTATTTAATGGCTACAATCTATCAAGGTCTGGGATTGACTCTGGGGAAACAAGATAAATAAGACACCAGGGGTTCACAGCTGGTAGATGCGATAGCAATATAAACCAGTAATTGCAGCAATGTGATGCGGGCTCAAGGGCAATATGAATTAACCAGCATGCTGGGGTGGGGTTGGGGGGAGGGCTTGTCTTTGCCTGGAAATGTCAGGGAGATATTCTGTGGAGAAGACATTGCAGGTGATTTCATTTAGAAAGTCGCCGGGGGAAATGTCCAAAGTTGTATGAAATCCAGAGAATGACATCCATGGCATCATTCCTGATCTAGATACTGAATAAATGTTTCTCGAATTTAATTTTAACAAAAAGGGGGAGAGCTTCCCTGGTGGCTCAGTGGTCAAGAATCTGCCTGCCAATGCAGGAGACACAGATTTGATTCCAGGCCTGGGAAGGCCCCACATGCTGTGGGACAGCTAAGCCCGTGAACAACTGTTGAGCCTGCGCTCTGGAGCCAGGGAGGCACCCGTCTGAGCCCTCACGCCATAGCACCTGTGCTCCATAACAAGAGGAGCCTCTGCAAGGAGACGCTCCTTTTGGCAACTAGAGATAGCCTGTGAGTAGCAAAGAAGACCTAGAACAGTCCACCCCTCAAACACAGATGAAGTGCAGTGGAAAAAAATTTTAGAGAAGCGGAGGAAGTAGAACAGGTCAGGGAGCGGATGGAACGGAGCTTGAGGGGGATGGAAGCGGGAGCCAAGGGACACTGGAAGCCGAGCTCAGGTAGCAGCAGCAAGAGGGAGAAGAGAGAGAAGGTGGGAGAAAAGTCAGGGCTTGCTGAAAGCCTGGGGTGGGGCGGCTGCGGCGGGGGTCGGGACAGAGGTCAGCTGAGGAGACAGTGCTCTGAGTTTTGTATCTTTCTTGTGGGTGAGGGTGCTTTCACTCAAGATTATGAAAAGGAAAATGGGTTTGAGTTTCATCGACTTCCAAGAACTCTGGTGGAATAGATTTTCCTCCAGAATCTTTTCCCTTCCAGTTCTTTATATAGTGTGTATGTATGTATATATACACATACATATATAATTTTAATATGATAATATATATAATTAATACATAACTAACAAGAAAACATTATGTGTGGCTGTGCTGGGTCCTCATTGCCGTGAGCGGGCATCGCCTAGTCACGGCGCTTGGGCTTCTCCTTGCTGTGGCGTCCCTTCTCACAGAGTACAGGTTCTAGGTACCTGGGCCTCAGTACTTGTGATGTATGGGCTTAACTGGCATGTAGGGTCTTTCTGGACCAGGGGTCAAACCCGTGTCCCCTGCGTTGGCAGGCAGATTCTTACCCGAAGAACCAGGAGGGAGCCCAATATATAATTTTTACTTTAAAAAATATATTCACTCTTTTGTATTGTTTTTATGTACTTAGTTTAGGCTGTGCTGATTCTTCCTGCTGCGTGCAGGCTCTCTCTAGTGGCAGAGAGTGGGCTTCTCACTGCGGTGGCTTCTCCTATTGTGGAGCAGAGGCTCTAGGGCGCTTGGGCTTCAGTGGTTGTGCCTTCCAGGCTCTAAAACACAGGCTCAGTAGTTATGGTTGCCCCATGACGTGTGGGATCTTCCTGGATCAGGGATCGAACTTGAGTCCCCTGCATTGCAAGGCAGATTCTTGACAGCCAAACCACCAGGGAAGCCCTCCTTCCCAATCTGCTTTCCACCAGTAACTGCTAAATGTGCTGGGGGTGGTGGGGGAGCAGTGAGACATCATCTTCCCCAAGGAACTCTTACACCGCCATGACATCCCTTTCTCATTTGACCTGGCTGAATCCCATTCTAAACGATCAGTTCAGCGGAGAAGCAGCATGTCTATTTGCCTGTCACACACTGTCCCGGTGGCACTAGTGGTGAAGAACCTGCCTGCCAGTGCAGGAGACATGAGAAACCTGGGTTCGATCCCTGGGTCGGGAAGATCCCCTGGAGGAGGGCATGGCAACCCCCTCCAGTATTCTTGCCTGGAGAATCCCATGNCAGCATGTCTATTTGCCTGTCACACACTGTCCCGGTGGCACTAGTGGTGAAGAACCTGCCTGCCAGTGCAGGAGACATGAGAAACCTGGGTTCGATCCCTGGGTCGGGAAGATCCCCTGGAGGAGGGCATGGCAACCCCCTCCAGTATTCTTGCCTGGAGAATCCCATGGACAGAGGAGCCTGGTGGGCTATGGTCTAGAGGGTCACAAAGAGTCTCAGGACTGAAGTGACTTAGCACGCATGCATGTACATTTCTCTT
Source organism: Oreotragus oreotragus (assembly GCA_006410675.1). Classification (NCBI taxonomy): domain Eukaryota; kingdom Metazoa; phylum Chordata; class Mammalia; order Artiodactyla; family Bovidae; genus Oreotragus; species Oreotragus oreotragus. Next base: position 47,546 of record SJYX01010694.1, read on the forward strand.
GGGGTGAGCAACTCATTCAGGTTTGCCAGGGACTTTCCTAGTTTTAAAAACAAAAGCCCCGCCTCCTCTGAATCCCTTTAGTCCCAGGCAGAGCTGGACCCTTGGTCCCCCCAGATGGACATGAAGCACTGGGGTTGTTTGGTATGTGCGCAGAACTTTCTAGAGGGCATTGGGGGAGGAAACGCTTTTGCTGGAGCAAAGTGAGCTCTTTAGTGTGTTCTGCCCAGACTGAGAGGGGTGTCTGGGGGGCAGCAGGGAGGAGCTCAGGAGGGCTCTGTGTGTTGTCCCTGTGGAGGTCACCCCAGGGCAGACAGTGCCCAGCAGAGTACAAGGGCTTTGAGCAAAGCTGTGAGTCATCTACGTCTTCATGGGGCCAAGCCAAACCTCCCCTGCTGCACTTTCCAAGCACTTAATTCACTGAATGGAGGAGAAACCATGCTCAGTTGTGTCCAACTCTTTGCGACCCCATGGCCTGTAGCCTGCCGGGCTTCTTGCCCATGGGATTTTCCAGGCAAGAATACTGGAGTGGGTTGCCATGTCCCCCTCCAGGGGATTTTCCCTACCCAGGGATCTAACCCACAAATGAAGAAGATGATGGAGAAATCCAAGAAGACACAGCATGGAATCAAGCTGGGCTCTCCATCCTTAAGACCAGAGCTGCTCAACCTGGTTCTGGGAGTACCTCTCTCTTGGGACGCTGGGATGCTTCCTTGTCACTGGATGATGCTGCAGGAAGCTGGGGAAACAAGTAACCAGAGCCGCAGTCCTCCACAAAAACATCAGGTGAATAAAACCAAATGACCGCGGATGTCCTGAGAGAGAGGTGGGCGCTGAATACTCGTGGAAGATTGTTCCTCCTGTCTTCTCCCACTTTCCCTGCACACACAGTCTCTGAGCAGAAACGCAGAACGGTGAAATCATGCCTCCATCCACTTCCTGTCTGTGGCACGAGGAAGCCTTTGGCCAATCTGATCTGAAGTTTATTGCTCAGGCCAAATCCAGCAACCAGCTCCTGTCCCCCGCTCCCCTCCCACCTACCAGAAAGGTTAAATAGTTCCCACAGGGTGCAAGAAAAGGTTATTGAAAACAGCAGGGTTGTTTTCTTTTTTTTTTTCCTTAACTTCAGCACTTCTGGTAAATCTCTGATCCAGCATCTCGTGGTTAACCACTGATACAGGAAATGACATTTAACGTTTTTATCACTGAGCCAAAAATGGAAGAACAAGGCGAGTCTGTGTTTAGGGAAGATGGGTGGCTGCCCACCACCTTCATCTTAAAAGAGCACCATCTCTATTTCCTGACGGCCGAGGTGGTCAGTGGCTCAAGGACCTCTCTGTCCTCTCGTTTCCCTGCTGACTGTGAACAGAAGTGGCGGAGAACGTTCAGGGCCTGGCTGCTCAGAACAGGAACCCAATTGTTATCAGCTATGGAAGGATTCTGGATGGCCCTTGGTTCCGCTTTCTCATGAGCCATTGCGTGTGGGGACAGGCAGGCAGGAAATGTGTGGATGCCTGCCCGAGGTCCCAGGCATTCTGAGCCACAGCATCAGACGGGGGTGGCCAAACCCGGGGCCACCTGGTCACAGTGAGACTTTGAAGGGAGCACGGATGGTCCTTGGAGGGTCATTGACCTCCTCCCTGATGATCAGCAGAGGAAGAGCATTCAACTCCACAAACCACAGCGAGACACCGTGTTTGGTTTCGCTTGCAGCTTTGCTGGGTCACTGGGTTCTTCTCCATTTTTGCAGTTTGTTGTTGTCCTTTTGGGATGAGGGGCTTTCAGTGCAGCTACAAAGTGGGTTCCTTGTAAAGACAAAAATAACAGCAATGACAACAATAATAAGTCCTGACATTGTTAAGAGGTAAACAACAGTCCAGACTCATGATCTTTACTTGCTCAGGGTCAAGAGCTGCTTAGGGTCAGAGCCAGGCAGGATTCGAGTTCAGGTGTGTCCTTGCCGAAGCCATCTTGCCCCACAGGCATATAGTAGTCCATACAGCCCTGGCCCTGCCTGCTTGCCCGGCCTCTGTCACACCCATTGGGCAGGGAAGGGACCCCCAGGATTCTAACTGTGAGCCCCCCTGGGGGAGTGGTGTAGGGGAGGCCAGTCAGTGTGATATTAACAGACATCTGTCTTCCAGTATTAATAAAGACCATGTGTGCGAGCTAAGTCGCTTCCATCATGCCTGACTCTTTGCGACGCCATGAACTGTAGTCAGCCAGGCTCCTCTGTCCATGGGATTCTCCAGGCAAGAATTTTGAAACGGGTTGTCATGCCCTTCTCCAGCGGATCTTCTTGACCCAGGGATTGAACCCGCATCTCTTACATCTTCTGCATTGGCAGGCTGATTCTTTACCATTAGCGCCACCTGGGAGGTTAATTAGGACCATAGGTTCCCTGATAAAATCTCCAGCTACTTCCCTTAGGAGGAACTAACATGATCCTGTTTTTATTAACAGTCACTCAGGTGCAAACTCCTCTTTCTCCATTGGCTCTCTGCCACCTTCCTGGGTAGATTCCTGCCCTGCAGGTGTGTCTCTCCATCAACATTGGGAGGCAGGATGGCACAGTGGGCAAGCCCTTCTCTGGGAGGCAGGAAATTTGGGGGTCTGTGTCCCCTGCTGTGAAGCTGAGGGTTCTTGGTGAGTCATCTGGGGATTTGTGCTCTGTGTTGTGCTAGAGAGGATGACAGTGTGGGCCACTCATGGAGCTTCAGTCCACCCATCTGTCTGCTTTTTCTGGAGAGGTAGTGACATCTGAAGAGTAAACTCCTCCTTCCAAGGGTACTGTATCCTCTGTGTAGGGAAATATGTTGCTGTTTGACATCAAAGCTTTCCTAATAGGACACACTTGTATCAGTTCAGTTCAGTTCAGTCCCTCAGTCGTGTCCGACTCTTTGCGACCCCATGAACTGCAGCACGCCAGGCCTCCCTGTCCATCACCATCTCCCGGAGTTCACTCAAACTCATATCCATCGAGTCGGTGATGCCATCCAGCCATCTCATCCTCTGTCATCCCCTTCTTCTCCTGCCCCCAATCCTTCCCAATATCAGAGACTTTTCCAATGAGTCAGCTCTTTGCATGAGGTGGCCAAAGTACTGGAGTTTCAGCTTTAGCATCATTCCTTCCAAAAAACACCCAGGGCTGATCTCCTTTAGAATGGACCGGTTGGATCTCCTTGCAGTCCAAGGGACTCTCAAGAGTCTTCTCCAACACCACAGTTCAAAAGCATCAATTCTTCAGCGNCATATAATACCCTATCAGGCATATGGCTAAATGAATAAAGTACAGCATAGAACAATACATATATTTATGTAAATTAATATATCCACACCTATTCCATATCACATACATATGTATACATATATATAAACACACAGAAAGATGCCTGAAAATACATATTCAAAACTGCTGAAAATGGTTATTTCTGGGAGGGGGAGTGAAGACTGGGGAGAAAAGTGAATGAGAGTATTTTGTTTTGTATAGCTTTGCATTGTTAGGGATTTTCACCCTGTGAATACATTCATGTAAACTTGTAGTTTTTAAGGAAAAGATGGATACAATGACTGAAAACGCATGGTACTGATAAAGCAGAAGCAACACAGTATTGAAGCATGACTGACAGATTAACGGAGAAATAAAAACTCATGAAAAGAATTAGAAATATGTACATGCTAGAAGTTTGAGAGTGAAGCTAAAGCAAACAGAATCAAGAAATGCACACATTTCTTAAATAAAATTATGTAAATCACTATGACCAGCCTAGACAGTATACTCAAAAGCAGAGACATTACTTTGCCAACTAAGGTCCGTCTAATCAAGGCTATGGTTTTTCCTGTGGTCATGTATGGATGTGAGAGTTGGACTGTGAAGAAGGCTGAGTGCCAAAGAATTGATGCTTTTGAACTGTGGTGTTGGAGAAGACTCTTGAGAGTCCCTTGGACTGCAAGGAGATCCAACCAGTCCATTCTGAAGGAGATCAAGCCTGGGATTTCTTTGGAAGGACTGATGCTAAAGCTGAAACTCCAGTACTTTGGCCACCTCATGCGAAGAGTTGACTCATTGGAAAAGACTCTGATGCTGGGAGGGATTGGGGGCAGGAGGATAAGGGGACAACAGAGGATGAGATGGCTGGATGGCATCACGGACTCGATGGAGGTGAGTCTGAGTGACCCCGGGAGTTGGTGACGGACAGGAAGGCCTGGTGTGCTGTGATTCATGGGGTCACAAAGAGTCGGACACAACTGAGCGACTGAACTGAACTGAACTGAATGAGATACTAGTTCTTTGGGGAAAGTAAAAGGAGACAACAATTAAGATGGCATATTTGGAGCATATGTATTATTATGGGGGAAGAAACGAGGGTGGGTGAAACTGAGCCAGCATTATCTACTGTAACTCATGCGGGAAATGTTTAACTGGGTCTGAGCAGATCATGGTCTCTACATTTTGAAAATTAAGGACATGAACTTAAAGACTGATAATTAGAATTTGGTGAACACATTCCCACTTCATTCCTGTTTGGCAGGTATCTGCTCCTGCTTTTTACTGTCCTACATCATTGTGCAAGTTCTGATGCTCACTGATATCTTTGGTGCTTACCAAACAATGGTCTTTAAATGCAAACAGAAATCATGGGATTCTCATACCAGGTTCATGCTTAATAGTGGCACTCAGAAATGGCATGGTGTCATAACTTCTGTTTGCAGGGGTGAAGGGCAAGCCATGGTCAGTTTAGGTCACAACAGAATAGGGCTTCAGGTAGCACACTAGAGACAAAGGCCACACAAAGATAGACAGCAGTATGCAAACTGGGAAAGAGGGTTTGTACCTGGGCTCATGAGTAAGTACAAGCAAGCAATGAGAAGGCTTATGCGATTCCTTTTATCAGAACCCTCCTGTACAGTTACCTAAATCTCTTATCTCTTTTATTCATTTTTGCTTGTTTGTGTGTGCATGTGCTGTGTCACTCAGTCATATCCAAGGCTGTTCATGGGGATTCTCCAGGCAAGAATACTGGAGTGGGTTGCCATGCCCTCCTCCAGGGGATCTTCCCAAACCCAGGGATTGAACCCAGGCCTCCCACATTGCAGGTGGATTCTTTACTTTCTGAGCTATCAAAGAAGTCATATATATATATAATATAAATAATATCTAAATATAGATATAAACGTTTATATATAAACGTTTATATCTAGATATACATATATACACACTCTTACTTTATTTCAATTAATTGTGTGGACTTGTCATTCTTAATTCTTCTGTTATCTTCATTTGATCTCCAACTAAAGGTTCCTTTCAGAATTGTTACAGAACACATCATTTTTCTGTTCCTTTTAAGTGTTATGAAAACGACCCAAGAATACAAATAATGAAGTACTTAACTGATAATTGTTTTTTTTTTTCTACATAATGTGCTTTGCAAAGTCCCCCTACTTCATTTCATTACATACCACACAGCTACAAGCTTATATCTAAGACTTGCCTTGTAAGCTCACAGGGAGGATGCATGCAAGGAAAAGAAAATACAATGGTGGTTCCCAACCCTGAAATCAAGCATTCATGTTTTCCGTGATGATTCAGCAACAGAAAGTTGAACCAAAGTGAATAATAAACTAATAATTGTAACCACTAATCATTCACTTGGACTTTGACACCATCAATAACTAAGAACAGAAAGCCAAAGAGAAGCCCATGCCTTGGTCTCCACATTCCCTTTTGCTGAAGGAAGAGCTTCTCTAAGTATTCATTTGACCCCTGACAAATTGCTAAAGATAACAATAATAACAGATACATCCAAGATCTGCAGATATCTACAACTTATCCCAAGATAATTATGACTTTGAGTATGCAGAACATGCACTTTGTTTTTATTTGGCAAAAGAGTTAATGCTATGGGTAAAAGATGGATTCATTTAGGCTTTAGGGTGAATACTCAGCCACTCAGTCAACTGACTCTTGCCACCTCATGAACTGTGTGTAGCCCACTAGGCTCTTCTGTCCATGGGATTCTCCAGGCAAGAGTATTGGCGTGGGTTGTTTCCACTCCAGGACATCCTCCCGCCAGGGATTGAACACATGTCTCTTGCATTGGCTTTAGGGTGTCTTAATCTAATTTTCTTTCCATTTTATTAGGCTTGTTCTTTTTGCTCAAACTTCAGCTTTGATCATATGGCGTCTTCTCTATTTTTTCTCCTCAAATACCTCAAGTTACTGCTAATACAATCAGAATGAATCCCTGTATTTCACTGGTGTTCCAACATTGTTTTTCACACATCTCATTCTTTAAACAAAGCATCTGTATTGGAATAAGCTCTTCAAAGTACAGCAAATAAGCTTATTTGCCTCTTTATCCTCAGGGCCTGGCACATAATAGTATATGTCCAATAAATGTTTGTTAAATTGTTTGTTAAAAAGAAAGCTGAAGTTAGTTTACTAAATACCCACTGAAGCAAGCAATAGCTATAAACACATTGTGTGAAATATATTTTCCATTATACATTAACTTTCAATTATCTTTTCTTCCCCTCTATTGAGAAAATTAGAGTCCTTTGCAATTATTTAAATTCCATTTATTTAAAGTGCCAGCAATAATAATTGTATCATCAAATGTATTTTAGTGAGATCTAGTGCATCTCATTTTTGAAAATATGCATTCAGATACCATTCATTGGAGTTTACAACATTACATCTCCAACAATGATATACACAAGTTGATATTTAAAAATTATAAAAATAAACATGCAGTTATAAACTAAAAACTTAAATACTATACTCAATATTCATTTTATTTCATTATAGGTTTGTGGTTTGTATTTTAGATTAGTGGACTATAGAATCTATTTTAAAACATAATTAAGCTGGCTTTGAATAAGGGATGCTTCCAAAACACTTTAAAACTCACTTTCAACTCTTTTAAATGCAATGTTATAATTCTAATATTCAATTGCAAGCAGTTAGTTATAACAATCTTCCATGGAAGTTCCTCCATAAAATGACATGATGAAGGTTTATATCCCATCGACATTTTTCTCATACATGTTAAAGCTTTTAATATTGCCAGACAATGAAAGATAATGTACATGGATGAGGAATGGCAAAACAGCAATAGGAAATTGTTTAGAGTCCTGAATGCCTCTGCAGTGGTCCTGGGATGAGGATTGATAACACCATTTAATGATCTTATAAATCCAGAATCCAGAAATGTCTGTTTGCAATTCAACAGATAGTTCTAGCCAGTATAATCTGTTCATGTAACGTGAACAAAAAGAGAAAAGACGTAAAAGTCACGGCTGGATTTGTTGTATGACTTTAGATAATTCACTTATCTCTCCAAAACTTCCAATCATATGAACCTGAGTGTACAAGCTAACAGAAAACAGTAAAACACCTAGGAAAGGGGGAATACTTTTCTGATTATCTACATGCAATGTTCCACATAAGTAAATGACTGCAATCCTAAAAGAAGCATCTGGACAGAATATATAGACTTTCTTAAATCATTTGGATATGCATACTTTCTTGGGTGAACTATTTATTTTATAAAGGAGGAATCAGGGAGGCTATAAAGAAAAAGAGAGATAGCATGAGAATAGCTTGAAGGAAAAATAAAGAATGAGGGCCAGAATGTCATTGCTGATACCTCATGTGGGAGAGACAAGCATAGCCCCTTGGAACACAAAGTAAGGTTCAGTGGCACTAACCACAAAACAGCTAAAACAGCTCTTGAAGATTAAAATGACAAGGCTCATTTTGAAGTAAGTGTTTGTTTAAAACCCAATTGAGTCAACTTTAGTTCAAGCCAAATAAAGGTTAAATAAACCATGCATTAAAAGTAGTGATCACTAATACAATTAAAGGATAAGGCGAGAACAATGTTAATCTCACAGTCAAAAGACAAACATAAGGGTCAAATTATTGAAAAAGACATGGAAAATGTGATGAAAAAATCCTGTGAAAGAGAAAAAATTGTTGATCTGAAATATATTGGAAATTAAAAAGTAGATATCTGAGACTTATTAATTTGTTGAGCAAAAACAACCCTCTCCTCAGAACGTCGGCCGCATTTTTTTGTGCTGTATTTGCAATATCACTGATCTTTTGTTCTGCATGGCAAGACTGGAGGCTGGTCCTCTTTTTTTTTTTCTTTTTTAAAATTATAATTTTTTTTTTTACTTTGCAATATTATATTGGTTTTGCCATACATCAACATTAATCTGCCACAGGTGTACACATGTTCCCAATCCTGAACCCCGCTCTCTCCTCCCTCCCCATACCATCTGGGTCATCCCAGTGCACCAGCCCCAAGCATCCTGTATCCTGTATCGAACCTAGACTGGCAATTCATTTCTTACATGATAGTATACATATTTCAGTGCCATTCTCCCAAATCATCCCACGCTCACCCTCTCCCTCAGAGTCCAAAAGTCTGTTCTGTATATCTGTGCCTCTTTTGCTGTCTCGCATACAGGGTTATCGTTACCATCTTTCTAAATTCCATATATATGTGTTAGTATACTGTACTGGTGTTTTTCTTTCTGGCTTACTTCACTCTGTATAATCGGCTCCAGTTTCATCCACCTCATTAGAATTGATTCAAATGTATTCTTTTTAATGCCTGAGTAATATTCCATTGTGTATATGTACCACTGCTTTCTTATCCATTCATCTGCTGATGGACATCTAGGTTACTTCCATGTCCTGGCTATTATAAACAGTGCTGCAATGAACACTGGGGTACATGTGTCTCTTTCTATTCTGGTTTCCTCGGTGTGTATGCCCAGCAGTGGGATTGCTGGGTCATAAGGCAGTTCTATTTGTAGTTTTTTAAGGAATCTCCACACTGTTCTCCATAGTGGCTGTACTAGTTTGCATTCCCATCAACAGTGTAAGAGGGTTCCCTTTTCTCCACACCCCCTCCAGCATTTATTGCTTGTAGACTTTTGGATCACAGCCATTCTGACTGGCATGAAATGGTACCTCACTGTGGTTTTGATTTGCATTTCTCTGATAATGAGTGACGTTGAGCATCTTTTCATGTGTTTGTTGGCCATCTGTATGTCTTCTTTGGAGAAATGTCTGTTTAGTTCTTTGGCCCATTTTTTGATTGGGTCTTTTATTTTTCTGGAATTGAGCTGCAGGAGTTTGCATATTTTTGAGATTAGTTGTTTGTCAGTTGCTTCATTTGCTATTATTTTCTCCCATTCTGAAGGCTGTCTTTTCACCTTGCTTATAGTTTCCTTTGTTGTGCAGAAGCTTTTAAGTTTAATTAGGTCCCATTTGCTTATTTTTGCTTTTATTTCCAAATTTCTGGGAGGTGGGTCACAGAGGATCCTGCTGTGATTTATGTCGGAGAGTGTTTTGCCTATGTTCTCCTCTAGGAGTTTTATAGTTTCTGGTCTTACGTTTAGATGTTTAATACAGTTTGAGTTTATTTTTGTGTATCATGTTAGAAAGTGATCTAGTTTTATTCTTTTACAAGTGGTCTTCTTTAAATTACCTTGATCTACAGGCAATGCAACAATTAAGGTAAGCGAACTGCCTTCTGCAGTCTGGAGACTTCAGAAAAGTCTATTTCACCAGGATACATCTTATGGGCTGGCTAAAGGAAAGGAATTGATCAGTAAAGGATATTCCATTCATATCTCAATAAACTGGGGAGCACAAATAGTTGAGATAATGAAATAGCACTCTGTACTCTTTTTTAAAATTAGAAATGAATATGTAAATTCTATTATAAAATATTTTCAAAAATGTAGGTTTGTGGGAGAAGTTACCTCTATCCTGTAACTTGGTCATTCTTTCATCAAGGTCTCTATCTTTATACACGTATGTGCAAGCTGCTGGAAATTATTGCAAATTACTATACTGGGGAAAGAGAAGTTCCTGATATTTTATCCCACAAAAGTAGTGAGGTAGAAAATTGAGCTATAAAGAATCAAAAAAGAATACATTAGACATGGAATTCATACTTGTTATCTACAGGTGTTATCTACAGAGGTATTTTTGATGTGGTAGAATTAGTACTACAAAGAGGATATTGCAATGACCCTGACTTCAACATATATTAGTTTTATGACATGGAAGAAAATGCCTAACTTTTGGTTCACAGATTCATTGTATACAAAATGAGAACAACAGCAGCTACCTCACCAGACTTTCAAGGATTAGAATAGGTTTAGAAGAATAAATATGTTCCCAGGAAAATTCATGGCACTCTGCACATGGTAGAGCCTCCATAACATTAACTTTGGGAGAAATATACATATGTATCTCCAGATCTACAATATAGGTCTATCAACTCTAAAATCTTCATCCTTTATCCCATTTAATCATTATTTTCCTCTATCAGTAATTTTTTTTGGCAATATCTAGTTAAAATTATTGGGGGAAATGTTACATTCAAAGATTTAGTATGTTATTGTGCAGTATTCATATTTGGTAAGATTTAGCACATTTTGGTAAGAAAAATTAAAAATTCATGACAAAATTTTTCCCTGGATTATTCTTACAAAATTTTAAAAGTGCTCCAACCTTCACAGGATTTACACATGAAGCATTTCTGACAGCTTTATTTAAACATGAAGCATTTCTGACAGCATTTTACATACTTCATGCAATATATTCTGATTTAAAATGTGTTTATGCTGATTTTGCACAATTCTCTAAACATCAACACTGTCAGATAAAATTCCCCTGATTCTTTCTTCTAATTCATGTTTGCATATAATTGGAATGGGAAATGAGGGTAAATTGTCCAAGGAGTTACATCTTAGCTTTTATATTCATTTTTGCCAAACTCTAGGAAAAATTCCATGTTTGCAAGGAAAATGTTTGTGTACATATTTGAATATCAAACCATACAATGGAATGGGGGCTTCCCTGGTGGATCATATGGTAAACAATCTGGCTGAAATGTGGGAGACTTGGGTCAATCCCTGGGGTAATAAGATCTCCTAGAGAAGAAAATGGCTCCCCATGTCAGTATTCTTGCCTGGAGAATTCCATGGACAGAGGGGCCTGGCAGGCTACAGTCCATGGTGTTACAGTCGGACATGACTGAGTAACACACACACACAACGGAATAGCTATTTATAATTTATTTTCTTAAATGCTATTATAAAGTGTATTTAAGAGCCAACTTATACATCCCTGCCATAAGTACTGTTTCATTTTGCAGCATTTAAAAGGAGAACCAGTCAATCTGCAAATGCTTATTAAAGTCCTGATCTGGATACAAAGTTGTTCTAAGTGATAAGAAGACAATGATTTTATAAAACAGCAAATTAAGTCTCTTAGTCCTTAGTAAACATCTTCTTTCTATATGCCAAGAACATTGTGAATACAGAAAAAGAAGAATAAGCTACAACTCACTAAGAAGTTTATAATTCAATTATGAAGGGAACTCATAGAAATGTGAGGAGTAATCTAAATAGTAATTCTAAACTCACATAAAGGTCCATCTAATAAAAGCTATGGTTTTTCCAGTAGTCATGAATTGGTGTGAGAGTTGGACTATAAAGAAAGCTGAGCGCTGAAGAATTGATGCGTTTGAACTGTGGTGTTGGAGAAGACTCTTGAGAGTCCCGTGGACTGCAAGGAGATCCAACCAGTCCATCCTAAAGGAAATCAGTCCTGAATATTCATTGGAAGGACTGAGGCTGAAGCTGAAATTCCAATACTTTGGCGAAGAACTGACATATTTGAAAAGACCCTGATGCTGGGAAAGATTGAAGGTGGTAGGAGAAGGGGACGACAGAGGATGAGATGGGTGGATGGCATCACTGACCCAAAGGACATGAGTTTGAGTAAACTCTGGGAGGTGGTGATGGACAGGGAGGCCTGGGGTGCTGCAGTCCATTGGGTAACAAAGAGTAAGACACAACTGAGCGAATGAACTGAACTGAAACTCACATCATCAAGAGAGTGGAAATGTAGTTCCCAGGCAGCCCTAATATTCAGGGGAGGCTTCACAGTCAAGGATATGTGAACAAGTCTTTAAGGGTTGATTTGTTCAACCCATAAGGTATAAGAAACTCTCCATAAGAAGATTAAACCTGTTAGGTACTAGTGAGTGGATGATCAGGCAGCTCTAAAGGAAATCAGTCCTGAATATTCATTGGAAGGACTGAGGCTGAAGCTGAAATTCCAATACTTTGGCGAAGAACTGACATATTTGAAAAGACCCTGATGCTGGGAAAGATTGAAGGTGGTAGGAGAAGGGGACGACAGAGGATGAGATGGGTGGATGGCATCACTGACCCAAAGGACATGAGTTTGAGTAAACTCTGGGAGGTGGTGATGGACAGGGAGGCCTGGGGTGCTGCAGTCCATTGGGTAACAAAGAGTAAGACACAACTGAGCGAATGAACTGAACTGAAACTCACATCATCAAGAGAGTGGAAATGTAGTTCCCAGGCAGCCCTAATATTCAGGGGAGGCTTCACAGTCAAGGATATGTGAACAAGTCTTTAAGGGTTGATTTGTTCAACCCATAAGGTATAAGAAACTCTCCATAAGAAGATTAAACCTGTTAGGTACTAGTGAGTGGATGATCAGGCAGCAAGGCTAGAGTCAGGCCAGGGATGTGACAGAGCACCACCTTTGTCAGGCTAGTAACAGTCGGTGGAAAGACAAAAAGGAAGGAGGATTCTGATTTTAACAAAGCTGTTTCTCTTTCCCTTGGCCTCCTGCTCCCTGCTTCTTCCTCTTGTCATAGTCCCTCCTCTTCTTCCTACATCTTCTCTTCCACCTTGTTGCTAGGGCTTCCCTGGTGGCTCAGACGGTAAAGCGTCTGCCTGCAATGCAAGAGACCCAGGTTTGATCCCTGGGTCGGGAAGATTCCCTGAAGAAGGAAATGGCAACCCACTCCAGTACTCTTGCCAAGAAAATTCCATGGAATGAGGAGCCTGGTAAGCTACAGTCCATGGAGTCATGAAGAGTCAGACATAACTGAACATCTTCACTTTCTTTCTTTCTTTCTTTATCTTGTTACATCTTCAAAGAGATATGGCATTCAGGTAACAATGGAGACAGCTGCAGATTTGGGGAGAAGGGCCCAGGTAGAAGTGAATAGGAGAAGAATACTGATTTTGTGTCATTGTCAAATTAGGCTTTAGCTGAAAGTAAAAGTCGCCTGGTTGTGTCTGACTCTTTGCAACTCCATAGACTATACAATACATGGAATTCTCCTGGTCAGAAGACTGGAGCAGGTAGCCTTTCCCTTCTCCAGGGTATCTTCCCAACCCAGGGAACAAACCCAGGTCTCCCGCATTGCAGGTGGATTCTTCACCAGCTGAGCCACATGCTATAAGTTCATCATTTTCTCTTTGCCCATTCCTCTGAAACACTGTTGGATTCATAATACCACATTCTAGTCAAATTTAGTGGACAATCTAGCTTTTAAGAAAGTTCAAAGAAACTTTCAGTTCTCTCTTCTCTGTCCCTAAGCTTCGTAGGAAGCCAAGTGTTCCTTAGGATGTAGCTATGAGGTAGATAATAAACCGTGGAAAATTCTGAAAGACATAGGAATACCAGACCACCTGACCTGCCTCTTGAGAAACCTATATGCAGGTCAGGAAGTAACAGTTATAACTGGACATGGAACAACAGACTGGTTCCAAATAGAAAAAGGAGTACATCAAAGCTGTATATTGTCACCCTGCTTATTTAGCTTACATGCAGAGTATACCATTAGAGATGCTGGGCTGGAAGAAGCACAAGCTGGAATCAAGATTGCCAGGATAAATATCAATAACTTCAGATAAGCAGATGACACCACCCTTATGGCAGAAAGTGAAGAGGAACTAAAAACCCTCTCGATGAAAGTGAAACAGGAGAGTGAAAAAGTTGGCTTAAAGCTCAACATTCAGAAAATGAAGATCATGGCATCTGGTCCCATCACTTCATGGGAAATAGATGGGGAAACAGTGGCTGACTTTATTGGTTACTGCAGCCATAAAATTAAAAGATGCTTACTCATTGGAAGGAAAGTTATGACCAACCTAAACAGCATATTAAAACATTACTTTGTCAACAAAAGTCTATCTAGTCAAGGCTATGGTTTTTTTTCCAATGGTCATGTATGAATGTGAGAGTTGGACTGTGAAGAAAGCTGAGCACCAAAGAATGATACTTTTGAACTGTGGTGTTGGAGAAGACTCTTGAGAGTCCCTTGGACTGCAAGGAGATCCAACCAGTCCATCCTGAAGGAGATCAGCCCTGGGTGTTCATTGGAAGGACTGAGGCTGAGGCTGAAACTCTAATAATTTGACCACCTTATGCGAAGAGCTGACTCATTGGAAAAGACCCTGATGCTGGGAGGGATTGGGGGCAGGAGGAGAAGGGGATGACAGAGGATAAGATGGCTGGATGGCATCACTGACTTGATGGACATGAGTTTGAGTGAACTCTGGGAGTTGATGATGGACAGGGAGGCCTGGCATGCTGCAATTCATAGGGTCGCAAAGAGTCGGACATGACTGAGCAACTAAACTGAACTAATAAGGTAGATATAAAGCATGCCACACCAGAAGAATCCTTATAAGTCACTGAATTTTGGGAAGTTGTTTCCACAGTCCATAAGAGCAAGTAGTGTTTCCCTAGTAAATTTGTTTGTAAACTTTAGATTTTTACAAAGCTTTATAATTATGAATTAGAATAGACATGTTTGGTCATTTATGCTAATATAGCATAAACTCTATGAACCTCAACGTCTTTCTTCTAAGCTCTTACTTTACACTACTGTTATTATTTTGTTTACTTGTAAATAAATCTGCAAATTCACGGTAACTCCATTTGCTGGAAAAGTTCAGAGAGGCTGGAAAAGTTCAGAGAGTCTGAAAACAGAAACAACCTCCTTCTACTTTTTAAAAAGCAAAGATAAGTACCTTAATGGTAATCTTTAATGACTACTCATTTTTAGAAGTTAGAATTTTTGCCCAGAGAAAGTTTGATTTTTTTTCTCAATAAAGTGATCAAAATTAATGTAAATGCTAAAATAATATCAGATTATTTGGAATATGCAAATGAGACCTCAGGAAATAAATACAGGCAAGTAGCAAAGGGAAACATACAGTTTTTCCCCTACATGAAATATAAATTTTAAGTTAAATAAATAATAAATGCCTAAATACAAATATGTGTGAAATTCTGGCAGACTATCCTTAGATACCTCTTAGGTAATCTTTCACTATGAAGATTTTTTAGAGAGATTAATCATAAATTCAGGAAAAAAAACACAAAACTGTGCAGCCAGCAAGCTCTAAATTAACCAGGATCATCTTGAGTTTTGTGCTGAGGGAAACATCTAACTAGAAATGATATAGAGAGACTGGACCTCCAATGAAAATGCCTGAGTTCTCGATTGAAGTGTGTTAGTTGCTCAGTTGTGTCCAACTCTTTGCTACCCCAGGGACAGTAGCCTGCCAGGCTTCTCTGTCCATGGAATTCTCCAGGCAAGAATACTGAAGTGGGTAGCCATTTCCTTCTCCAGGGGACCTTCCTGATCCAGGGATTGAACCTGTGTCTCCTGTACTGCAGGTGGACTTTTTACCTGCTAAGCAACCAGGGTACTCTACTGCTAAGTATGTGACACTCAGTCCAAAAATCTCATAATATCTCAAACTATTGCCCAACTATTAAGGGAAGAAGAATACAAAATTCTAACCTCATTTACTTTACAGTGTTATTTATAATAAACCCTCCTTCCCACCCCTCTATCAAAAGCAGGCTATCTGTCAAGGTGCAGTTAAGTATCATTAATCTTTAATCCTTTCCTGACTCCCCTCCCCTTTCTAAGAAAACTGAATTGTTCTCTCCTTTGTATTCCTAAACCATTAATATCTTGCTCATAGTTCTATCATAGCATATATATTTGCTTCCCATTGCATTCTGGGAATTTCTTGAGATCCAAGCTCATATTGAGTTGCTATCACAAGGCCCTAGTACGGTGTGAAGCACATGGAATGTGTTCAATAAATTTTTGTCAGGTGAAAGAATGAATGCATGTGTGTCAGCCGGATGTTAGGAATGAGCAGGTAGGTTTGATAGACAGAGACTGATTTGGAAGTAGGAGCTGAGTTGGGGAGAAGTCTTTAGAGACAGCTAACACTGCCAAAGCCTTCAGGTACTCTTTCCCTAGATGTGCTCTGTCTCTTTGGATCTATTCTGGTCACACCTGATTTGAGGCAGGTACTGGATTCCTGTAGCTGTTTCCTGCTCTACCCAATTATGCTAGCAGCATTTAATTATTAAAAAAATTTTTTTTGAGTCCTTGACAAAGAAAATCAAACCACCAGAGAATTAGGAACAACAAAATAACTTAGTTGTAGGCAGATGAATGCTCCAGATGTGATTAATTAATATAGAAGCCAGGACAGACTAAAATTCTAACTCATTCCTCTAGAAGGGATTGTATCCAACTGGGACACTTTCCTACGTCAATTTATGACTTAAATGGCAGGTCCCTTACAGTCTTCCAAACTGAATTTAGAACTGCATTTACAGAGTTATCTTGGGTACAAATAGGAGCTGGGGAGCAGAAAGGCAGACCATGGTGGAGGGTGGTTGGGAGTAATCTGAAGGGGGCTGCTGAGGGTGGAGCAGAAGAAGAAATTATTTTGCTTTTCCTGCCCTGTACTGCATAAGGATATCATTTATAATGAAAAATACACTGACAAGGTAGAAGGATGAAAATACAGAAAACATATATAGACATATTTATACCCGTTTCAACGAGCTGGTTATGAAAATAGAAAGGAGAAATGGCCTTAAAGAGACAATTTCAGGTAAAGAGAGGATAAATACTACTTAGGTATTTCTCTGAATGGGATTTAGGTATATAAGAAAGGAAAATTGAACTTGGTGAATGAGTTTTACATAACGAGATAGCTTGCCATTTCACACTTTAATTCTTGGTTTTGAATTTGCTTAGAGCAGTGAGGTTAGATCAATGTCTGATCCCCTACCAGTCACATTAGCATCACCTGGGATTTTGTGAGAGAGAGAAATCCTCAGGTTTTAATCCAGACCTATGAAATTAGAATTTCTGGGACAGGGGCCTGGCCAACTCTGTTTTAATATACCTTTCATTTATTTCTGATGCATTTGTTTCTGATATATGCATTTATGTGAGAACCACTTGCCTAGACTAGGCTCAAAGTTGGTTTTAGGGAAGACTGCATGTGAGGAAGATTCTGTGTTGCCTAACAGCATTTGCCAGATAGTTGACCAGATAATTTGAGATAAAAACAATCTAAGATAAAGAATATCAAAATAAGTAGTAAAAATGACAATTAGAGAACCAATTTAACATAAAAAAACTTTGGAACTGAGGATAGCAATAGTTGAATTCAAGAATAAAGGTCAATGCACAAGATATACTGTCAGGGTAAACGCTAGAGCAAGATGCATTTTCATGTATATTCTTAGCTAGATCCCTGTCCCATTACCTGTGGTCATAACCCTGACTGCGCACTCCAAGCAAAGATTCTATAAATAACCTAAAATATATAGGGGAAGTTGACACGATTTAGTCTGCTTCCTGCTGAGTTTCTCATCTCCAGAGAGTTGCCAAGTATGAGTAGAGCACAGTAAAGAACAGAAGATATGCAGGCTGTGAGTCTAGATAGACAGGTAGAGCAATTGATTCAAGCCAGGTTACCCCTTTGGATTTTATCCTAAAAATAAGTGAAAGTTTGGAGGGAATTTTAAGTGGGATTTTGAAATACAAAAATATCACATTTTGGTATTTCAAACACT
This sequence comes from Oreotragus oreotragus, assembly GCA_006410675.1. Lineage (NCBI taxonomy): Eukaryota > Metazoa > Chordata > Mammalia > Artiodactyla > Bovidae > Oreotragus > Oreotragus oreotragus. The sequence continues at coordinate 65,310 of SJYX01010694.1, forward strand.
ACTATGGTTGCCATGCATAAAAAGAATGAGGGTGGAAAATTGGCAAGGCTGAGAACAAGAAAAGCATATTTCTATTCCATTATTCCTTCCAATTCACCTAATTTAGAAATTAATAACATAATGCTCAAAGAACATTTGATGTTCAACCATATTCAAAAACACTACTGAAGTTATGGGAAGCATACTGCAATGAAGAAAAACATCTAGTGAGTCAGTTTGCAAGAGAACACATTCCAAAACCACATTCAGAAACAACCGTCAATGTTTTTCTGATTTGTTCTATTTTCTGATTAGTTTCTAATTTCTCTGATTATCTCTCAGTACTTTCTATTTTAAACTATAGTATCGAGAAGGTCTGATGTAAACATCATTCATCCAAATTCTAGTTATGAAGATGCCTATCCCTGCCATCATTAGTCTGAAAATTCTTTAAGAGCTAGGCACTTTCAGCATTCATTGAAAATACTTTTAAATAATATTAATTACTCAAATATTACCATGCTAGATTTTACTATGGAGAAGTTTAAATGGCTCAGCCTTGCAGAGCATTATTTTCAACAAGTTCCCTTCTCAAAAACAAAGTATCTTTGTTCTTGTAATTTCTTACATTTCAAAGTACTCAGTTGTATGTTTACTGTAATTACAGTGTCAAAACTAGTGAGTAATTTTCCAGAATTTTTACACATACATAAAAGTAAAATGAAAAAGTAAAATATCTCCTAACACATAAAAAGAGTTGCCAGATATAATACAGAACATCTAGTAAAATTTGAATCCCAGATAAACAATGGGTTTTTAGTATAAGAATATCAAAAATATTTCACGAGTGATACTTACACTAAAATGACATATCTGAAATTCAGATTTAACTGGGTATTCTAAATTATACTTGCTAAATATTATTATAACTAAAGCATTCAACTGAGAATTAACTTATATTATAAGTTATAAGTATAACATGATGTGCATGCATGCTCAGTCATGTCTCTTTGTGACCACATGGACTGCAGCCCATCAGGCTCCACTGTCCATGGGATTTCCTAGGCAAGAATACTGGAGTGGGTTGTCATTTTCTCCTCTAAGGGATCTTTCCAGCTCAGGGATTGAGCTCATGTCTTTTTATTGGCAGGCAGATTCTTTACTGCTGAGCCACCTGGGAAGCCCTAGCTCATATTATAGGTCTATATAATTTTTCACAATAGATATGCCATGGAAAAGTGACACAATAAAATGCTATATTTAAGCAAATGACACTTAAAATATTTTAGAGCATCTAAAATGTATAATCCTATTTCAAAAAGAAAATGTTACCTGTTTTAAAATCAATGCTATAGCTGACATTTAAAAAAATATATATATGTAATTTTTATGCACTAGTTTAAAGTAACAGTATTAAAATGGTTTCTGCTCCTATTTCTATTTAAGGACAGGTTTTCCTTCCATTATATACTAAATATATATAGATCAGATCATAACACACAACTTCCCTCAATTTTACCAGATATGAGTCCCAAGAAGTCATCTCTCCACCTATTCAATTTAAGCCCTATTTAGCATGATAGTGACATTATAAGCTCTTGACTACTGTCTCCTTGTAGAATTTTCTTTTATGTGTTTCCATTGAGACATTCTATTCCATTTCTTCAGAGAAATATTAAGAGAGGAATTTCATTTCAGGAAAGACAGAACCCACTCAGAAGTGATTTCTTTGAGAAATACATGCATAAATAAAGTCCCACTAATTGTATGAGTGAGTGAAGTCGCTCAGTCGTGCCCGACTCTTTGCGACCCCATGGACTGTAGCCTAGCAGGCTCCTCCCTCCATGGCATTCTCCAGGTAAGAATACCGGAGTGGGTTGCCATTTCCTTCTCCAGGGGATCTTCCCGACCCAGGGATCGAACCCAGGTCTCCCGCATTGCAGGCAGACGCTTTAACCTCTGAGCCACCAGGAAATACAAATAGAGAAAGTAGTTATCTACCCTAGACTTCGTTTTGATAATATGGCTTATTAGAATTGTATTGTATGTGATTAAATAAATGTATTTCAAGACAGAATATGGATAAACACAGAGACGCATTGTTTCCTCGATGTCTTATTAGTGGCATGTGATGGACAAGCTCTATTGCAGCTCAGTCATACTGATGAATAGGCACCAGACTAAAATAAGACATGCAGAGCATAGGGAGGATAATGTTAATCATAAAGCCATTAACTTGTTTCTATTCACAGGCTGTTAGAACGGAAGGAACCTTAAAAACCATCAAGCTCAATTCTTTTCTTTTAAATTAAGATATCTGGTTTAAATTAAGAGAACAGACGATCAGATAGAATTCAAACCCTCCAACCCCCAATCCACCACTTTGCCACTATTTCCTAACACTTCACAGCTTCCATCTAATCTGTAATCAAATACATATCAAGAAAAAAATGGCTGTCTTTTGGCATATGTTCCTTTACAGTTGATTTACTCTACTTCCTAAATACGCTAAGGGACACTGCACACAAAATGCCAGAGCTTTAAAGGCTGTTGTCACTCTATTTTAGTTTTTAATATCATATTTATATAATGAAAACAGAACTGTACAGTGTTATTACATGATCTCTCAGTATCCTTGCCTCACGGAAATGTAGGCATTTGATAAATCTGTAAGGTTACTGAGAGTCCACACCAAAGCAGCCCTGTTAGTTAATGTTCTGAGACTTAAACTTCACCAATTGAATCCGCAGCTTGGTGAGGACCTTGCTGCTGTTATTTCAGAGCTGTGTCATTTTACTGGATGCTGTAATTTAGAGGATTTATTAGCAAGTATGTTGCAAGATCATCATGTGTGGTCATGATGAAGCCCTCCAAAAGGGAATAAGAAACGGAACCAAAATGACAATTTATAATGGCCCAAGAAAAAGCTCAGACCAGAGAGATTGCATCAGTACGTGTCACAGAAATGAAAGAGGCAACTTCTAATATGAATTCTGCTCCTGACACAGGCAGAGTGCTCTTGGCATCAGCAGAATGCTGTAAATGCATGTCCTGTAATATCTACAGATCCAGTCAGACATATCAATCCTTAGTTAAACTCTGGAAGCTCCAGTTACATATTCTAGTATACAGGCTTTGCAAAGGAATGGGCCACTGAGGTTACACTGTGAATTTGAATGAAGTTTAAGATATGCCAGGGAGAGTTTTCATGGCATTAGGCGATCTTGATTCTGTGGCAGTGAATCAAACTCCGATGGTTGAGGTTATGTTACCTTAAGATACTAATGTATTTGACGCAGGTTTTAAGTCAACCATCAATAAATGAAGCCTGAGAATCCAATAAAGGACCAAACTGAAATTTACAGAACTTGTGGTTTATAAAACTTTTAAAGCTACTTTCCATAAAACTTTTGCAGAAAAATCTTTGCTACAGCTAAGGTTTCATGTATTCTTTAAATTTGTAAGAATTACAGAGTTGTTTTTGAAAGCTGAATGTTCCTTGTGACACCTTCATAAACATAGTCTAAGCCTGGTGGAATGTACATACATAAAAATTCTCTGGAGGGGTTTGAAACACTGCTGAAAATTTGAAGTTTTCAACTATAGAAATCTGTAGTTTATTTTAGAAATAAATGTAGAAGTCTCTGATTATTTTAGGCAGGACAGGGAGGACCCAGTAATTTAGAAATAGTCCCTAAATTGCAAAAGGGAAAAGGTAGGTAAGCCAAAATATTACATGAAATTTATCTTTTTAACTAATTATGTATTTTTAATAGAAAATGTAAATCAGACCCTCTAAATAGCTTTACATGAAGCTGAAAGTTTGGGTAGGCTAGAGAGTCACTAAACTATCCAAAGAGAAGTGTGTCAACAAATGTGACCTAAGCCAGGTTCTTTTGTTTGCAAGGCAACTGAAACCTTATTTAAGCTGCCTAAAGCTAAAGTGGAAATTTATTGGAAGGAGCCAGGAAACAGGTGTGCTCCTCGGCCTGCGGAACAGATTCAGGGGCTGGAGGGGTCTAGTGATCCTGAGAAACCTTCCTCCATCTGTCACATGTGCTCCCCCTACCCATCTGCTTGCTCGTCTAACTCACTTGCATTTTTCCCCAGGCCTGACTTAGACCATAGGACTGGCTAGAGCAATTTGCATCTAGCTCTCTCAGTTCACTTAGTAGAGGGAAGGTCTTGTCAGTACTGCTCTGGACCAAAGTATATCCCAATTTGAAAGTTTTGAGTGTCACAACTCTAGGATACATATTTATCACGTCTTTACAATCCTCTTTTAAAGATAGAAGTACTACCTCAATTCTGTACCCCTGCCCTTAAACAGAATTGCAAAGAAATGCTAAGTGTGTATCTTAGAAAAATTTTAATCGAGCTTCTCTTTCAATCTTCAATTTATATTAATGATATAACATCTTGGTGTTATAGTAGTAAAAACAGAAATAAGATGGTTATATATTAGGAATACCTTCAATACTAATAATGTTACTGTTTTGTAGTTTATGTAATTTATCAATACAGAGGCTAAATTGGAGATAACCTAGAATAGTTTTATAAAATATATATGGGAAATGCTCTAAAGGCTGCTTTACTAATAGCCAACAGTAATAACTCAAACTCCAAACTCTGCGTCAATAAACTGGAGGGGGAAGGGGACTCGATTTAGAGTATATTGAGTAAAATTGACATATTTATAATGTTTAAGAAGTCACCTAAATTTTATCTGTTTGGCCATCATTTTTAAAGATAACTTTACATTCAGGCTTTTTATACCCCCCCAAAAAAAGAGATAAAACCAGATTTTCACAAGATCTAAAGTTTTCCACTCCCATTGTGCATATATATGTTGTATATATATGTTGGTGGAATAAAGGAATAAAGGAAGGAAGGAATAAAGGAATAAATACAAGGAAGGAAACTTGTATTTATAGCTAAGACAAATGTATATTTGAGTTTTATAGAGCCCTCCCTGATACTACTAGACTAGGCTGAAGCTTCTGATTTTCATAAAACTGCAATGACTATTCAAATCAACACATGGCTGGGCCCAGTTTTATATCTAGTTAATCCAGTTGATATGTGACTGTCCGTTCAAACTGCAATATAAGAAAATAAAGATGGATGCAAGAATGCATTTCTATCATAGTTTGGGTCATCTGTTATTTATCAAAGACCAGAATGAATTACTTGTTATTGGTCTACTATTAATATAGAATATTCTGCTTAATTGTAGCAGAATGAATAAATAGAATCAGATTTTTCCTCTTCTTTTTTTTAAGATGGAAGATTCTTTAGAAATCAGGTAGAGCAACTATGTCAATGTATTGTTGGAGAAAATGCAGCTCAGGACTGTTAAATGATTTGTTCAAGGTCACACTGTTATTTGTTCTTAGACTTCAACTATTACTTTGCCTAGTAGGAAATACATTTCTAAGTTACTAAGTTACATGCACACAAATGTATAGTTCTGAGGATGAAATGGGTCTTTTAAAATATGTTAATAGAACTATAAAAATAACTTATTTTCCATGAAACACATGACTGTCTAAAGACCAAATGCTATTGTAAGTATTTTATATATATTGAGTCATTTCATTATGATGGAAAACTCATGAATTAGGTAAAATTTTTATACCTATTTAGTAAATGTAAAAACTGAGGCACAGAATGGTTTTGTGCCTTTTTAAAGCTGCACAGCTAGCACAAAGCTGAGTCAGAAGCTGAAGTCAGGCCTTCTAGCTTCAGAAGCCGCATACTTCAACACAACATGATGTTGCCTTCTTTAAAATTAAACAACAATTTTTAGCTATCATACTTTGATGTTATATAAATTGTACCAATCAAATACAACCATCCTTCCTATCGTAGGTTCTTCTGGAAGACATTGAAGTATCACATGATTTCCCGATATGAAGGAATCCTCCATAAAACATTAGATATAAACGTTTCTTCTATCTCTGATCCACTGTCTACAAGTATTGTAATCTCACTGAAATTATTTGTTTAAACACATATATCTCAAAACTGAAATTTGAACATCAGGCTATGATATTGGAAATTAACAATACATTTTAAAGAGCATTGTCTTTCCATATCTATTATTGACTTAAATGTTGCGAACTAAAGGATAGTTTTATCCTCAGTAATTACCCAATTGAACTGTATGTTAAGCAGTGCAATTGTTTAATGTCCCTGGTTTAAGTATTAATGTTTGCTTTTAAATGACATTTCAAAAGTGTTCATATTGCATTGATAATCTAAGGAAATTAAGTTTATATGATATGAGAATTTTGCAAAATCCATGTATGTATATAAAATATGTATTACACAGCCATCGAATTTTGACAATCTCTTTTTGAGTATCTACTGTGCATCACACTCATAGATTCAGTATTAGATATATATAATGTAAATGTATTTGCTGTATGATGAAGGGGCCTCAAACTGGTGCTCTGTGATAACCTAGAGGGGTTGGACGGGTTGGGAGGTGGGAGAAGGTTCAAGAGTTAAAAGATATATGTATACCTACGATAGATTCATGTTGATGTATGGCAGAAACCAACACAATACTGTAAAGCAATTACTTGCCAATTAAAATAAATATGTTTTTAAAAATGTGTACAAGTGTGTAGGAATATAAGTGGGACTTAGAAACATATATAAACTCAACACAAAGATAATGTGCTAGAATGTGGGAGAAAACCAATTTATATAAAAATTAGTAATCATAATGCCAATTTAAGATTTCTACTGCATTTGGACAGAGAAGGCAATGGCACCCCACTTCAGTACTCTTGCCTGGAAAATCCCATGGATGGAGGAGCCTGGTAGGCTGCAGTCCATGGGGTCTCGAAGAGTCAGACGCAACTGAGCAACTTCTCTTTCACTTTCATGCACTGGAGAAGGAAATGGCAACCCACTCCAGAGTTCTTGCCTGGAGAATCCCAGGGATGGGGGAGCCTGGTGGGCTGCTGTCTATGGGGTCACACAGAGTCGGACACGACTGAAGCTACTTAGCAGCAGCAACTACATTTGGAATACCAAATTCAGTTCAGTTCAGTCGCTCAGTCATGTTTGACTCTTTGCGACCTCATTGACCACAGCACACTAGGCCTCCCTGTCCATCACCAACTCCTGAAGTTTACCCAAACTCATGTTCATTGAGTCGGTCATGCCATCCAACCATCTCATCCTCTGTCGTCCCCTCCCTTCTCCTCCTGCCCTCAATCTTTCCCAGCATCAGGGTCTTTTCAAACGAGTCAGCTCTTCACATCAGGTGGCCAAAGTATTAGAGTTTCAGCTTCAACATCAGTCCTTCCAATGAACACCCGGGACTGGTCTCCTTTAGGATGGACTGGTTGGATCTCCTTGCAGTCCAAGGAACGCTTCAAGAGTCTTCTCCAACACCACAGTTCAAAAGCCTTAATTCTTCAGTGCTCAGCTTTCTTTATAATCCAACTCTCACATCCATATGTGGCTACTGGAAAAACCACAGCCTTGACTAGACAAACCTTTGTTGACAAAGTAATGTCTCTGCTTTTTAATATGCTGTCTAGGTTGGTCATAACTTTCCTTCCAAGGAGTAAGTGTCTTTTAATTTCATGGCTACAGTTACCATCTACAGTGATTTTGGAGCCCACAAAAATAAAGTCAGCCACTGTTTCACTGTTTCCCAAGAGGTGATGGGACCAGATGCCATATTCTTAGTTTTCTGAATGTTAAAGTCTAGTATTTTTTATATAAGATTTCTATTTTAAAGATACTTTATAAAGCAAAATTTTTATATTTCTGATTTTAGAAGGAAGTTCTTCAAGAGCTCAAATTATTAGGACAGATCTACTTAACCAAAAGAAAACATACATTGTATGTAATTAATACAAACTATCTCTTATATTCCAGAAATCAGAATGTAGTAAATGACCCAAAGAAAGTTATGCCATGTCTAATAAATTCAGTTTTGAAAATTTATTCATAAACCATTTTCTAATGACTGAACATTTAATTCTTGATGAAGTCTGTCTTATGGATCAAATAAATTTTATTCTTGGCTATGAATGTAGTTAATTCAAATATCCAATTTTCATAAAAAGTTCCTATTATGGATAGTAATTGCCATCAAATAAATTATATTCTATAGGTATGATGATCTGTTACAATTCAAATTATCCAAATGCAAGAAGCTCTAAGTTATTCACACTATTGTTAGTAAAAGCCGGTCATCATTGCTTCAATTACACATCTCTCTTTTCAGTAATTTATAACTAATTAATCTGAGCAGAAACAAGGGATGCATTTTAAGACATGTTTGAAGCCTTATAAGGGCCCAGAATGCGTGTTGAAGAAGGGGACTGGAATGGGCCTGCCCTGCCTACAAAGAAGCTAATATCCAGCTCAAGCTGATCATGGTGTAAAGGATTGTAGATTCTGAGTTGCCAAATTTCTGATACTTTACAATAACTCAAAAGTCCAAATTTTTATCTGAATTCTTCTAACTTTTATGTATTAACAAGCTAATAAAAATTTTATCCAGGCCATACATGTCTTTAGACTATTTTCTATGTGACAGCTGGTCATGTGAGAGATTTGATTTAAAGTTATTGTTTAGCCAAAACTTTGTACTTACTTTACAGTAAGTTTTATATCTTAAAGAAAGATGTTTGGAATGATAACCATTAACAAATTGTGCTCTGGGATTTCCTCCTGTTATTCTCAGAACTTCCTGCTCTCTTCAGCTATAGCTGGTGATTTTGTCATGTTATATCTGTTATGTTTATAGCATTTCTCTCCCTAATAAACTTCTTCAAGATACAGAGATACCTTTAGATTTGTGTGAGTATGTTTGTGAGCATATAAGTACATTTCCTGCCCCCCATCCCCAGGCATTGCCTCATTGCCACACATTTAACAGAAAGTGCTTAATAATACTTGCAGAGTTGAAACTATGTGCTCATACTTAATATAAAAAGAACCACTTCCTGCTTATAAAAACCATGTTTTCTCAATGTCCATGCTACTTAGCAAAAAACCATCTCTATTTTTCTCAACACTAAGGCATTATCACAGATAAAACCTTCTCCCAGCTTGAATAAGCTCATAATCCCATCCCATTTTATGTGCAAAGCATTTGGCTTCATCTCTGTTTCCTGCAATTTGAAATAAAGCTCAATTTTACCTTCTGACACCACCATGCATTACACAGTCTTTAAAAAAATTCTACATAATTAGAAATTACTCTGTAAGAGAAATTGGATTTTTTCTTATATTGTCTTAGAGATTATCAGTGCCAGGTTGCTACTGGACTTTCAGGTTGTGATCACTGCTGGAGTTCAGGGTCTCTTAAAACAGATGATATCATTTTAGGTTTTGAACATATACAGTTTTGATCAAGACAAAGTTACTACCTTCAGTTTTTTTCACAAGTATAAAAACTGGTGCCTTAAGGTGAAAACTGCCCTGCTAGCTGTGAGTGGTTACATGTTGGTAGAGGGGGAGAATCAAGTCTACATCGAGAGCCGGAGAAGGCCTCAGAGAGGAGGGATCATTTGAAGTGTTATTTTCAAGAATTTTTATGACTGGCAGGCATGATGTGGGAACAGAGCAAAAAAGGGGAAGAAATTTAAATAAAGAATGAGGAAAGGCATAAATGTTAGAAAATGCAAGACATATTCAGGGATTTTGCTCAAATAAGAGTCCAACAAGAACTATTTTGCTCAAATAGCTCCTTAGATCGGATGCCTGGTGGGATGAAGCATAAGTGAAATTGAAGACTATTTATCCGGGGCCAGGGACATCCCAGGTAGTACCAGGGGTAAAGAACCCGCCTGCCAATGCAGGAGACTTATGGGACGTGGGTTCAGTCCTTGGGTTGGTAAGATCTCCTAGAGGAGGGCATGGCAATCCACTCCAGTATTCTTACCTGGAGAATCCTATGGACAGAGGAGGCTGGTGGGCTACAGTCCATGGGGTCACAAAGAGTTGGCCATGACTGAATGACTTAGCACACATTCATGCACACATCTGAGGCCAGACTGGAAAAAGCTTTGGCAGTATGTTAACCAGGTAGAGCAGACTGACACTGGTTGGCTCCCAGTGAATCACGCTTCCTGGGACTGTCACGTTAGTGGAGTCTCTGCCTATATTGGTTCTGAGCTTGGCATATAGTCTGTTTTAGTCCTTGTGCCAGCAGCATATGTGATATAAAAACTGATAAATCAGTGTGCATTGGAGCTTGCCTCTTAGAATCTAGCCATAATATGAAAAATCTAGGCTGGTCTCCTTGTAAGGACTACACAGAAAGAAAGACCCAGTCATCTTATAGGGACATTTCTTGACACACGCTGCTGTGGGAAGCAACAGTAGGCTGCAGCCTGGGACAGCTCCTTGTTGCACACAATGTCATCCTAAATAACTTGGGAAAACCAAGGTGAGGAGAAGGATGGGGGTTTGTCTATAACACAAGTCCAAAAAATTAAAAGTTTTATCTCATGGTGGCAAATGCTATGATTTCCCTGCTCTTCCATCCTTTGCAGTTACTTTAAATATTGTGTTCTCTCAATAACTTCTAATCTGCCAATACAACTCCTCCATAGCCTTCTATATTGCCTTTCTACCTGCCCTTTCCATAGGTGATGCATGCTAAGACAAAACAATTCCTAGTGTCAGGAGATAGTCCAGATATGAGCGTGTGACCCAATAAGACCTTCCTAGAGAAATGAATGGGAAAAATTATTATTTTGCTTAGACTAGCCAGAGTCAGTTTTCTATCTTTTGAACAGATCTAGCCTTGACTTGTACATCTCCAGGAAGACAAACTCTAGGAGGAACACAGAAATGTGCCAGATGATCCAATTAGGGGCAAATACCAAAACCATTTAACCCTGGTACAGTTCCTTCATTAAATACAGTAGCATTCCCTGATGGCTTTCTCATCCTTTGATGTCATTTGAAGTCTCACACTGCTGCCCTCAGCTCATTTGCTTTATTTCCAGATTTTTTACTGAGAGTGTTTTCTAGCTAGATTCATGACTATGGATAAGGTTCAAACTATTAGAGAAGCAAAGTTCCTGAGGGAAAGAGCCTGCTTCTCATTGTTCTTCATTATTTACATATTCCTCTGTATGTTTCCTAAGCACTTAACCTAATTTACATTTTAATGAACTACCATACTATACTTAGCAAATGCTTAGTGGGTCAATACTAGAGGACCCATTTTAAGAATCAGCAACAAGCAAATATCAGAATGAGAACAAACTAAAGCATCTGCAGAACTGGCACAACTACAAAATTTTTATACATCAATTAATTCTGTTACATCCATGCACATACTTGTATTATTATTTGCTATGCTTTTTAAAATCAGATCACAATATCTGCTCAAATATATGTACTTTTAAAGAAATGTTATATCATTGCCATAAATGGGGAAAAATCACTTGACAAAAACAGAAGGTAAAATGAATACATATTTATTAGAAAAATATGTATTTTTCTGAACCACCTAAAGATGCTCCTGGGCCTCCGAAGGAGAGGTTCCCCCTCCCCTATTTGTAAAAAACATGCCTGTGGGATTTGAGGTGGCACAGAATTACAAGAAGAGCAGGCTTTCCACCTGATAAATGTGTTCAACCTTAGTTTTACCTCCTTCTGGATCCTTCTTTTTCTACCTGTAGTCATCTCTACCTCTTCACATGTATCACACATTAGTGAATTACTTTTCTAATATAAAGGTTTATTGCTCTAGCGTATAAGCACTATGATGATAGAAAATACCCTTGGTCTTTTCACTCTTTTTGCACCAGCATGTAGTACCTGCACATAAGAGTCATCCAGCAAGTATCTGCTGAATGAAGGACACTGGATGGATGAAAATAACCCCTCTGTGTTTCATTGCCTTATATAAATTAAGATGGAAACAAAAAATATATTGAAGTATTTATGGTATTAGAGATGATGTATTTAACCACCTAGCACAGAATGTGGTTGAAATAATGGCTATGAAGCATGGCTCCCATTCCCAATAAATCAGACGGAAAAGTTCATGTCATTTACAGAATGGGTCACTTCGCCACATTCTGAAACTCCAGCCTTTGATGCTTCTCCATTTCTGAATATAGACACCCTTCCTTTCCCTTCTCTTTGTACCCTCCATTACTGCTGAAATATCCTTCCTCCATTTTCTAACCTAAGACGATGTTACATGCACACCCTGAATCAAGCCCCCAGAGGCAGAGGGCTTAAACAAGTCCCAGATCAAGTCCCTTCCCTAGGAAGCCAGCCCCTTGGCAGAGAAATTGCTTTGCCATCTTTTAGTCTTCAGTGCCCTCTAATCCTCCTGCCACTGTGATATATACTGCATTTTATTGTAATTACCCATTTTTACAGTGACAAGCCGGCTAGACTTCACAATAAGGACTGAGATCTAATTTCCAGATGAAAGAGGGGAAATTGTTCCAGGAGTGCTATTTCCATAATATATTTCCTACACTTTTATCTGTGGCTATAAAAGTGCAATGTTTTCATTGTAATTCTTTTATTAACATTAATAAGCAAAGTTTAAAAAGCTCAATATATCGGCTTTTAATGGATGCATTAAAAAAAATATGTGGTCTGCATACGTCTTCATTCTTCCTGCTTTAATCTTGGTTTTGCATTTAGACCTTTAGCCTCTTCATTCAAACTTGAGCTCCTTGAAAGTAGCATGGAAACATTTATACTTCTATATGTAAAATAAATAGCCAATGGGATTTTACTGTATGACTCAGAGAACTTAAACCAGGGTTCCATAACAACCTAGAGGGGTGGGAGGTGGGAGAGATGGGGAGGGAGGGGACATATGATTAATTCATCTATGATGATGACTAATTCATGTTGATGTATGGCAAAAACAAACTCAATATTGTAAAGCAATTATCCTTCAATTAAAAAATAAATTTAAAATATGGAGCTCCTTGAGAACAGATACTGTATCTAATTCATCACTTTAGCCCACTACCTAGCACTGTCCAAGGAACATAGTAGGTATTCATAGAATATTTGCTATTGAATCAGTAAATAAATGAACAGAAGATTTTTGTGAAAAAACAAAACACTTGATTTTTAATATGTACACAAGTCCCTTATAAAGCAAAAGATTAGGTAGGTGGATAATAGAAAGAATTTTCTAAAATTTTTTATGCCAAAGGCTTCAGATTATTTTCACTTGACCTAGGGTGGGGGCAAAGAGGAGTGGGGCGACTAGGAGGGGTCAGAGATGATAGATTAGAAGTAGCCCTTTAAATATCTCTTCTAACAGTGTGATAAACTAATATGCCTTTTACATTATGAATGAAGAGGAAGACTCCCCTGGTTAAAAAGCAAAGCCTTCTGTAGACACACGGAAACAATAAATATTTTCTTCTAATTAAAGTACACCTTCCCTACATACTGAAATACAAAATTAATCTCTTACCTTGGAATTTTGGCATTTAGTTCTGAAATGAAATTAGGTGTGAAATTTCTCAATTGTGTACCAGTGAGTCACTTCTTATTGTCATAAATTCACATACTTGTTGGACTCTGCTTAAAACTATTGCTGGGACTACATAGAATGTTATAATCTCATACTTCAACATCATCACTGTTCAAACATATTCAGAACTGGACTCTTAAAAGATATTTCACTTAGATTAAAAACTAATGTGCAATGTTATCCTGTGCTGTGGTTAGTCAAGCTTTTGTTCCCAGTAATGATTGAGACCTCTTCATTTGAGATGAATTTAGATAGATTCTTTTCTGCTAATTTTGTAAAGACTAGTGTTATCTAGAAATAATCAGGATATAAAAGGATTACATAACAATTGATATGGTAAGGATTTTGAAGAAACATCTAGTTCTTGAATTAAAATAACCCTTGAGAGGTAATGATTTTGTTCATAATTATTATTGAGAAGAATTGAGTATAAGACAATCAAGCTATTGCAAGTAGGAGGGAAAAAATTCTTCAGGTTCAGCAGAAACTGATCACAAGATTCAGACTTATGTACAAGTATTAGACTGAGGAAATGCTCCTTTGGGAGACTGGTAAGGAAGAGGAGGAGGCTGAGTGAGGAAGGGAAGCAGGTCAAGCAAGAATGACTCTCAGGCAAAATCCCACAGAGGGAGGTGTCCATGGGATCCCACTGAGAAACAGTGAAATATGTTAAGCCTCAAGTAAGTCTTATTCAGGCAAGACTGCTAGGATTTACTTATACCTGTCAGTAGTTAAACATGCAGACAGGGAAGGGGCTGAAAGTGTGATGGGTAGAGAAAGAACAATAAGGCATTTCTAGGTGTTATGCAATTAAAAACTAATTCACATCAAAACACCATAGAGCTCTTCTAGGATTTTTTTCTGATATGAAACTGGATATTAAGCCATCATTTAGAGTAGATGAAAACAAAGACTTGCTTTTGTATTCCTAGTATCTAGCATATTATCTGGCATAAAATAGGCAATATAGATATAATTTGTGCATGCCAAGTTATTTTAGTCATGTGTGACTCTGCACCCCTGTGGACTGTATCCCACCAGGCTCCTCTATCCATGAGATTCTCCAGGCAAGAATACTGGAGGAGGTTTCCATGCCTTCCTCCAGGGGATATTCCCAACCCACAAATTAAACCCATGTCTCTAATGTTTCCTGAGTTAGCAGACAGGTTCTTTACTACTAGTGCCACCTGGGAAGCCCAATATATATAAAAGGTAATATTATATATAGTATATGCATACATATACATGAATGAATGTTATTATTAAATATTCAAGTCCTTTCTCAGCCAATCAACAATTTGTTTTTCACAAACAAAATTCTGTTTATTCTGTAAATAATCATCAAGAATTTCCTGTATCTCTTGTGTTCCAGGCACTGGATGCAGGTTCAAAGTGTAGCACTGAACCAGATAGACATAGTGTCTGCCTCGATGGAACACTCATTCTTTTCAGAGGTGAGTGTTTATCAGCATAATTTTTATACTGATAAATAGCTAATGAAATCTAGCTGTGACTAAGTGTTAAAAAAATAAAAGCATAGGGCGGCAGCATATAATGAACTTGAACCTAATCTTGTCTGGAAGGTGATAAAAGGGCTTTCAAAAAATATTAAGAATATATTATCAACTCTCAATTTTCAAGACTCCATGTGTTTCAGTGTCTGAAGCAGCCTCTACCATGTAAAAACTAGATATAGTAAATAAACTTTCTTCGAAGGAAGAGACAGCTTCACTTGGGGAAAAAAAAAAAAAAATCACTCATCACTATAACCACCCAGGCACATTTCTGACACAGTGGGAGAGCATGATGATACCAAAGGTTTGTGGACAAAGTGCCCACAAAGGGAAGGGAGGTCATCATGAGATGCTTGGAGGCGCTTAGGGTTCAAATGTCGCCTGTTCCATAATGTTATTTCTAATCCACTGAGCTCTTTCCTGGAAAAGCTTATGAAATCAAACAGGAAAAAAAAATCATTTGTGCTTGAAGTACTGAAATACTAAAGTCTCAGTCTCAGGAAAAGTTTTCTCTACCAAAATTCAGGCAATTTGGTTTGTAAAAACATAGAGAATTAAGTATATTAACTCTGTTTTTCCTGAATCACAGAGGTCAGCAAAGTATTCTATAGAGAAAAGACTAGCAAGTGTATTAACTAGAGTAACATGCATAAAAATAGGGCAGAAAACTGAAATGAAAGTAGACTGAACCACGAAGACTTTGCCTCTATGATGTAATTAAAGAACTACAGAATAAGGCATAGCTGATGAGAAGTGAATACGATTTATAAATAATATAACCTGAGATACAACAATAGAAGTTGCATACATCATGAAGGATTCCTATCTCAAATTCCCTTTTTCACCTGAGTTGAGAGGAGTCCCAATATGCCACTCTAAGCCACTCTACTGCAAACCTGGCTTTGTGGAGTTATGATAAAAGTTCCCTTTTGGGTATCATTAACTGACTTTCTCCTACCCTAAAAGCAATTAGGCACATTCCTATAAGTTAAATTCCCTTAAAACTTCGGTGATGATAGAGTAAGTTTGACCTGGAAGATTTCTGCCTTCAAAAACTAGTATTCTTTTCACTTTACCATGTTCCTTTTATAAAAATAAATCTTAGAAATATTTTAATCCAGCTTCTTCTTATAAACAAAGCCTCTTTCACAACCCTAAAGGTAGTTTTCCTACTGTCTACTTAAGTGCTTCCAATTACGAGAATTTTACTACCTAAAAAAAAAATAAAAATTACTGAAATGTTGAACATACCTAATTGTGAGAAAGTCTGTTGTAAAATGAATTTCACCTTTCCTCAGCTTTCAGCTGTGCTCTAAACTCTGTATCTTAATTCTGTTCCTTATCCTGTAAGAAAACCCTTCAGATGTTTAAACAGGCCTTTCACATCTCTCATCTATTTCCTTTTCACCAGGGAAAACATTTCTAGTTCCTTCAACTCAAATATGTAACATTTTCATGTGAAATCTGGACATATTTCAATATGTTGATGTTTCTCTTAAAATGTGGTGCCCATAATGTGATACAATAACCCCAACACTTAAAAAATGGCAAGCTGGTAAAACAATGTGAGAGTATTTTTTAACATTTCCATCAATATTTGTGGACCATAATTTATATATATGATATATAACACACACATATACACATATTAATTGACCTACAAACTGCTGTAATCGTGCAACTGACACTTTGAACTTTAATTTATGTTTCTTTTTGTTAAATAGAAACATATTGATTCTAACACAGTGCCTTAGATTTTCCTTAAGCCACTTCAAATCTTAATTACATCATCTACACAGTTCAACCTATGCACTTCTGAGGTCTGCAAATTTAGGAACTGCATCTCTGATAACTCTAACTCTGATAAAAATGTTAACTTGGATGCATCCATTGGCAGAAGCATTCATTAGTCCACTGGACACATGTCACTCAGGTTAACATCTAAACCATCAAGTGTTTAAATTCCACCCTCTTTATTGAAAGTAACATATCCAAGTCTCTGTCACACACTACTACCCAGTCATATTTCACAGTATTACCCACAATGGGGGAAATGCCATGTTTTCTTGAAATACAATCCAAAAATGCTTTAAAGTGCCAACCCTACACTTCCATCATGTAGAGAGAAAGTATACATTTATAAACATATAAATTTATGTTTATTTCTAGTATTAACTACATTCTTTTATTTTTTTAATTAAAACTATCTACTTCACTATTTTCAGGTTTGCCCATCAAGTGCTACAAATTTTCTGAATCTGCAGCTTTTATAAATTACTTTACTCAGATCAACATTTAACCATATCCTATCTTCTGAAGATCAATTTATTCTCATGATTTTACAAAGATAATTGCAATGGTTCTAAGAGTACATTCAATACTATTAATAGAAATTACTACTTTATAATAAACATTTTCATAAAGTTATATCTTTACACTTGACACATAATCTGTAATATAATAATAATAATATTTAACATTTATTAACTCCTGAAATGTGTTAATTGCTTTACATGTATGATTCCATTTAATCTACAGAACAACCCTGTGAGCAATTTTGCTACTGTTATATTATTTTCCAATGAGCATTGTGAAGGTTCTGAAAGTGAGGAATTTCTTCAAGGGCACATGTATAATAATGGTATAGCAGTTTCAACCACAAATTGGCACTTGCCATGAGTGCTTACCGTCTGCTTCTACAAGGATTAAATCATGTGCTGCTCCAGCTGCTGACTTCAATACCCCCTGAAAGGAACTCAGGGTGGAGACCAGAAATAAAGCACTCTGTTCTCTGGGGAAACTTGTAGGAAATGTCTTCAGATAGTTAGATACTCTCAAAAGCTGATTTTATAAGCCCGATTCTTATATCTCCTCACATTGAAAAAAGCACTAAAATCCTTCATGATGGTGATTGTCTCTCATAATCAACAGAAGCTTCACAAGACCAGCAGAAGCTTTCTACCAAAAATTATATGCCTGAGAGCATGCACTCCCTCTTTACCAAAATCACATATATATTGTCCTTTCCCTCTTCTTCTTTGAAACAGTTTCTCAGAGCTTTCTGAGGTGCTGTCTCCCAGGCTCTAGTTCTCATATTGCCTCAAATAAAACTTCAGCTGGCAACTCTCACATTATGCATTGTTTAAGTCAACAGCAAGAAACTGGAACACAGTGTTTTACAGAACCAAACTCCTTAACCACTAAACTGTACTAGGCAGATTTCCAGAAAATAATTTGCTTTATCAAAGAACATACACATTCAACATTTTGTTAGACACTAGAAATTACCCTCCTGAAAGCATGCGGTTGTTTATTAACACACCTATAATGTACATTAGTGTCCTCAATAACACTGTACACTGCTAACATTTTGTATTTGTCAGATGTACCTCTGTTTTGATTTGCAGTTTCCCTCACTTCTGAACTTGAGCATGTATTTGAGAATGTTTTGGTACCATTTGTTTTTATTTTTCTATTAATTGTGATTCTTTGCCCTTTTACTATTTTTGTTATTCAAATTTGTGCTTTAATTGATTTGTGGAAACTCCTCATATATTAACACAATGCATACTTTATGCATTTCAAATACTTCCATTTTATTTTAAGTATCATACACAGTAAAATAATTTTGAACTCTTTCTGAAATCACGTTTGTGGTTTTGAGGTTCTTTAAGGAGATTTTTATCCACAAAGGTATAAAAACAAATTTCGTAGGCTGTCTCTGATGTTATACCTTTAATCCAATACTTAGACTTTTAACTCAATGTTTATAGAAGTTACAGAACAGAGTATTAAGTCATGTAAATAAATTGCACCAATATTTTCTTAGGTCAGTCTCCCAAGGCAATATAAATAAAAACAAAAATAAAATAAACAAATCAAACTTGACAAGCATTTGCATAGCAAAGGAAACCATAAACAAAAACACAACCTACAGAATGGGAGAAAATATCACAATATATGACAGACAAGGGCTTAATTTCCAAAATATATAAACAAGTCATACAATTCAACAAAAGAAAAAACTCAGTTGGAAAAAGGACAGAAGACCTAAATGTCTCTTACCTGAAGAGATGCTCAACATCATTAGTTATTAGAGAAAGGCAAGTCAAACCTACAATGCGGTACCACATCATGTCTGTCAGAATGGTCATCATTAAAAAGCCTACAAATAATAAATGCTGCAGAGGGTGTAAAGAAAAGGGAACTCTCCCATACTGTTGATGGGAATGTAAGCTGGTATAGCCACCATGGAAAACAGCATGGACTTTGCTCAGAAAACTTAAAATAGAGCTACCAGATGATCCAGCAATCCACTCTGGGCATATATCCAAATAAAACTATAAATCAAAGAGACACATGCACCCCTGTGTTCACAACAGCCAACATGGAAACAATCTAAATGCCCACTGATAGATGAATGCATAAAGAAGAACTGGTACATAATTACAGTAGAATACTACTCAGCCATAAGAAAGAACAAAATAATGCCATTGGTGGCAACAAAGTTGCAATTTGAGATTATCATACTAAGTGAAGTAAGTCAGAAAGAGAAAGACAAATGCCATTTGATATCCCTTACATGTGGAATCTAAGATATGGTGTGAATGAACCTATCTGGGGACCAGAAATACAGACAGAGAATAAACTGATAAGTGCCAGGGAGGGTAGTGGGAGAGGGGTGGACTGGGAGTTTGGGATGAGCAGACTAAACAGGCATATATAGGATGGATAAACAAAATAGCTACATAGCACAGAGGACTATATTCAATATCTTGTAATAAATCATAATGGAAAACATGAAAATGAATGTATAGCAGAGTCACTTTGCTGTACAATAGTAATTAACACAACATTGTAATTCAACTGTACTTCAAAAAAAAAAAAAACATAAAAATGAGGGGAAAAAAAGTCACATTCATGTTCCAGAGCCCTTGAGTTCAAATCATAATGAGCTGGGTTACCCTAAGCAAATTACTTAACCTGTTAGTGTATCAGTTCCTTGTGTTTAATACTCAGCTAATGATGGTATGTATCTTGCTGGGATTTTTCAAATATCACACAAGTTAATACACATAATGAGCTGAAAAAGGCCTGATACAGATTAAATAGTCAAATATTAGCTTTTAACTATTTTAAATTTATTATATACATTTGTCTTAGCAGAAGTTAGAGGGTTATTTTTTCAAAATGGGGAGGCAGTAGTTCATACATTTGTTTTTAAATTTTGGATCATTTCCTCACTGAGTAACTAACTATAATTGCATACTCAGATTTCACTTGTTTGTTAATCTATTTCCCAACATTTGTAACATTTATGCTTTCAATACTTTTATTATTATGATTTTTTTTACATATAAAGAAACAGGCTTGAAAAGGTGATGTGAAGAGATAAAGTTACCCCAGTTGTAAGTGATCTTAAATTTACACTTACATCTTGTCAAAATGGCTGGATTCATAGAAGTGGTCTTGCTTCTTCAACAAATGTGGATTTAAAACATGATCTTTCCACCATACAACACTAGTTTGTTATGAAATACTTATGAACATATTACAGTTAATATTTTAGTTATATCTTTTTATACCTCCTTTTTTGTGATCTAGTATTATTCATCTTTAAGATTGTCAACCAATTATTTTGAGGTACATAGAGGACAGACCCGTGTCTCATGTTTGTTACCCTGGTGGCTCAGAAATTCCCCACACATAACGAAAAGTCAATACACATTTATTAAATATAAATTATTTTTAAAATAATGTAATATGTTGTACCTATTTAAAATCCCATAATGTCTTGTGGCTATTCAAATTCCAAACCTTTGTCGTCATTTTTAGATACCTTAGAGAATGGCTCCATGAAGATAATATATCTCCCATTAAAACTCAAAATAGTGCTTTATATCAGGCAGCTGATCCATCTCACTCTCATAGGTACTCTCTCAGAGTACCTATGTTGATATCTACTTTTTTCCCATCCTATATAGCTTTTATTATTAAAAGTTTCTTGAGGAAGTTCTCCTTGACTACTTGGGAGGACATTGATTTCTCTTTCTTCCTGAGCCAGCAGCTAGAATTTTTAATTTGAGAGGTAAAAATTATCTTAGACTAGATCTAGGTTAAAACTTTCATTTAATAATGAGGAAATGGATTGCTAGCTAGGTTATGAAACTCTCCCTCTGAGTATTCTTGATGGATCATGGCTCACATTTTATATTTCAATTCTGTATTTCTCTAATTTTGTACCAATGTGATTAAAAGCTCCTCTGGAGCTAGAGCTAACAGTAGATTCAGCAATTCATTGAATAAATATTATTAAGTGCCAACTCTGGGACGAGAAATATTCTAGAATCTAGAGGTGTGAAACTACTACAGATATGTGCAACTTTTATATAACCATTGCCCATGAATGAAGCTGACTTTAATTACAAAAATAAAAAACAAAACAACAGTTTAATCACTGGGAAATTACAATTGTGACTAAGGTTATAAAGAAAAATTTATGCCATGAAATAGACACTAGAATATTTAATCTATCCTGGAGGGCAAGGAAGAATTTTTCAAAGAAGCAACATTTCAACTGAAATCTAAAGAATGAGTACAAGTTAGGCAGGCAAAGTGAGAGAAAATTTCTTCATGCATAAGAAATTGCAAGTTCAAAATTTTGTTTCTGAAAAAAGTACTTTGGAATTTGACAGAAAAAGAAAAGAACATGAAGAGATGCTCAATATCACTACTCATCAGGGAAATGAAAATCAAAATCACAATGAGGTATTCACTTCATACCTATCAGAACAGCTATCATCAAAAAGACAAAAATAACAAGTACTGGTGAGAATGTAGAGAAAAGGAAGCCTTCTTGCACTGTCAGTGGAAATATAAGTTGATACAGTCACTGTGAAAAGTATGGAGTTTCCTTAAAAAACAAACAAACACAAAAAGAACTACCTTATGATCCAGCAATTGAATTCCTGAGTATTTCAGAAGAAAACAAAAACACTATTTGACAACATATTTATATGCAGCCCAGTGTTCTTAGTAGTAGTATTTATAATAGCCAAGGTAAGAAACTTTAGTATTCATGAACAGATAAAGAGATAAAGAAGATGTTACATAATGAAATGTATCTATTCTTTAAAAAAGGATGAAATATTGTCCATTTGCCACAGCATGGATATATTTGGAGGGTATGATGCTTAGTAGAATCAGTGAGACAGAGGAAAAAACTATTGTTGTTTTCATTTGTATGTGGAAACTAAAAGATAAAACAAAGGAATAATGACAATAAAAGAAAGACTGCATTTACAGTGTGTGTGTGCTAAGTCACTTCAGTCATGTCTGATTCTTTGCTATCCTATGGGTCCTATGGACTGCAGAGATACACTGTAGCCCAGCAGAGAACTAACAGTTAAGCAGGGGAGGGTGCAGGAAGGAGTGAAATAGGTGAAGAGGATTAAGAGGGACAAAGTACTAGATAAATAAAATAGGTTACAAATCTGTAATAAACAGCATAGGAAATACAGTCAATATTTTATAATAAAGATTTGTGTGGAGTATAGCTTATAAAAATATTGAATTATTAGGTTGTACATCTGAAACAAGATATTGTAAATCAACTATACTTCAATTAAAAAAAAAAGAAACAGTATGATTTAAGCAACAAAGTGAGGAGAAACTGAGGGTTAAAATGACAAGAAAGCTAGTTAAGCACCATGTGCAATGTCTATCACTGAGGTCTCTCACTCAGAACTGAAGAGTCTTACTTGATAGCAAGGAAGACTGAAAGCAAAAGATAGATAGAAATCTTTTAGAAAGTTTTCACAGGGATATTATGCCATTATTTTTAATTATAAAGTCTGCTGTGAATTTTATGTTGACAAAGTTTGGTAACATAAACAAAATGAATTTAGGAGACCTGCTCAAGCCAGGGGGAGAAAGGAAAGTAGCTTGGCTAAGCTGAAAGCTGCAGAGATGAGAGGTCTGGTGCACAGATTTGAGGTGGTAGTAGAGACAAGGAGGTATTAGAATTTCAGGTTTTCTGGTATCACCAAGTGAGTGAAATTTATGATGCAACCAAGAAATAGGGATAGTCAAAATTTCAGACTTAGGCCTATGAGAGGGCTGTGAGCAATCCAAGTAAATACATTATGTACATCGGCAGTCTGGTTCTAAATATACAAATTTGAGGATTGTTGGCATAATGATAAAAGTAAATCTATAGGGCTGAATAAGATCTCTAGGGAGAGAAGTCAGGATTACTACCAATAAATTCAAACACTTTGAGATCAAGTAGTGTGAGAAAACAGGGAAGGCAGTGGCACCCCACCCCAGTACTCTTGCCTGGAAAATCCAATGGACGGAGTAGCCTGGTGGGCTGCAGTCCATGGGGTCGCTAACAGTCGGACAGACTGAGCGACTTCACTTTCACTTTTCTCTTTCATGCATTGGAGAAGGAAATGGCAACCCACTCCAGTATTCTTGCCTGGAGAATCCCAGGGATGGGGGAGCCTGGTGGGATGCCGTCTATGGGGTCACACAGAGTCGAACACGACTGAAGTGATTTAGCAGCAGCAGCAGTGTGAGAAAAACTGGCAAAGGAGTCTGAATAATATCAGCCATAGTGGAAGATGAAAAACTAATATACAATAATGCCATGAAAGTCAAGAACAAATAGTATACCTGACATAAAGGTGAGATTCAAAAGCTATTTTTAAGATGAATGAACGAAACTACTCATCTGCATTGAATGCTGCCAACAAATCAATTAAGATGGGAGCTGAAAAGCATCTATCAAATTTAACAATATGAAAATCAATGATGACCCTATAAGAGTCATTTTAGTAAGGAGGTTGGGGAAACAGGTGGGAAAGGATATCAAATTAAAGCAGGCTGAAGAGTAAATGGGTTCCAGTTCGTGAGCTTCACCAAGATGAGTATTCAGAATGTATACATAATATTAAGAGAAAAGCAAACAAACATATAACTAGATTGAAAAATAAGAAAAATAGAAACAGTTCACAAAATAAAAAATCCAAAAACATACGAAAAAGTATCCAACTAGTATTCAGGAAAATGACAACGTGAAATACTGTGATAGGCAGTCTCTAAGATGACCTTCAAGGACATTTGTTGCTTCCTGGTGCTCATGCCCTAGTCTAACCCTTTCCCCTTAAATGTGAGCTGGACCTAGGGACTTGCTCCTAAATTGGAAAACATGCAAAAGGGATGAGATGTCTATTTCTGAGCAAGTTACAAAAAGATAGATTACCCTCATGCTTATGGTCTCTAAATCTCCTGCTTGCTTTGAATGAAACTAGTTTCCGTACTGTTGGCTGGCCTATCTAAAAGCACATGTAAAAAACTGAGGGTGATCTCTATCCAACAGCCAATGAAGGCAGACCATTGACCAACCTAGATAGCATATTGAAAAGCAAAGATATTACTTTGCCAACAAAAGTCTGTCTAGTCAAGGCTATGGTTTTTCCAGTGGTCATGTACGGATGTGAGAGTTGGACTGTCAAGAAAGCTGAGTGCCAAAGAATTGATGCTTTTGAACTGTGGTGTTGGAGAAGACCCTTGAGAGTCCCTTGGACTGCAAGGAGATCCAACCAGTCCATCCTGAAGGAGATCAGTCCTGGGTATTCGTTGGAAGGAGTGATGTTGATGTTGAAACTCCAATATTTTGGCCACCTCATGCGAAGAGTTGACCATTGGAAAAGGCCCTGAAGCTGGGAGAGATTGGGGGCAGGAGGAGAAGGGGACGACAGAGGATGAGATGGCTGGATGGCATTACTAACTCAATGGACATGAGTTTGGGTGAACTCCGGGAGTTGGTGATGGACAGGGAGGCCTGGCGTGCTGTGATTCATGGGGTCGCAAAGTGTTAGACACGACTGAGTGACTGAACTGAACTGAATATATACCAATTACAAGGATCATTGTATCCCCTTCAATAAGCAAAAAAAATCTCAAAGTCTGATTAAAGCAAGTGTTTGTAAGAATATGGAGACAAAGGGAACATCCATGTACTGCTGGTAAAATATAAATCGGTTCCATCACACTAAAAACAATTTGACAAATGCTATTAAGTTGAAGATATTGTACCCTTGGCTATCAATACCCCTTCTAAAGGAACAATTTCATGCAAGCAAAGAAATATAGATAGGAATAATTATTGTATGAGTATATTACATGATTACATAGAGTTAAAAACTAGACAACCTGAGTGCTCCTCAACTTGAAAATTGGTAAATAAATATATTTGACACTGTAAAACACTATATTAAGGGTAACATAAATGAATTAGATCTCCATTTATTAATATAAGATACGAAAAGTATATTAATACTTGGATGATTTGTGTAGTTATAAGATATATATACATACCATATGTAATTTATGAATATATATAAATATTATAAATTATAGAAGTTAGAGTATAAATGGTATATACCTACTTCAATATAACAGTCAACCTTTAGAAAATGAAGGAATGGAGATTAAATGAGGGTTGACTTACTTATATCCATAATATAATTCTTTGAAAAAAATGATCCAAAGCAAATATAGCCAATAAACTAATTAAGTCTGAGGGCAGATGATACATGGCTACAGGGTATATTGGTGTGTTTTTCAAGTTGTTTGAAATATTTCATTATAAACTTTAGGAGTTGTGAATCTGAATCAGGTAGAGATGATGTCATAGCAAAAAAAAATGAAGAAACTTGATTATGAAACATTAGGGAGTAATGAAGAACTTGTGAGGGCAAAAAAGAAATTGCTTCCTTTACTGTATTTTAGATGGAAAAATATAGAATATGTATAGATTAATGGAATGACTTGTCTTACAATACACACTGAAAAGTCAGCTAAATAAAGAGGATAAAGAAGAGAGTGAGTCTGAAAGCATATTAAGAACTCAGTGTAAAATTACAGCCACTGATATTCTTCCCATTGTAACATAAGATGGATGGACAGGACAAGGATGAGTACACATCGTGAAAGAAGACTTTCATGATAAGATTGTGGTTAATTAGAAGTATGAGACACATATATAAAAACAGAGGGACCAGAAGTGACAACTGCCATTTGAGAGTGGGAGGAAGGTTATGAAACAATGTATGCAGAGAATGACACTGAGAACTGAATAAAGAAAAGTTGTAAGATTTCTCGGTAGTGTTAAGAATTCAACTGAATCTATGGTGTTATCAGCTCACCTAATTTTTTATGAAATAAATATTTGCAATAATTAAATATTTATTAAATAAATTAAAGTTGGAATCTGTTTTTTGGGGAAGACAAGGATCATACTTTTGTTTAATATACTCTTTACTCAAGTGTTTACATACTGGAGCTTAACTGTAAGAATATAATGCATTGCCTTTTGCTGAAAACTCAAAGTCATCTAATGCAGGGGCAAACTTAAAAATATTATTTACATTTATTGTGATTTTCTTGGTAAATTTTTAAAAAGTACAGAATCAATAGGTTCTTACAGAATATAATATAGTCTTGAGACTTGGCTAACAAATCAGCCCTAGAGTTTTCCAAATCATATAGAAGAAAAACTAGAATAATGAAAAATTTTACCATTTAATGTTTCCTTAATTATATCCTATTACTTTATGTATCTTTGATTAGAGTATTAAGATATGTAACTAAGTAATTTTGATATATGTAATATCTGGATTTCCTGAAGGAAAGATTTAGGAACAAAATCATTTAAGATAGCAAGGTAAAGCATTGGAACAAAGTTTATTTTGTTCCTAACTTGATTGAGGATGTAAAGTGTGGCAGAAATAATACTCAATTGAGTCATATAGCTCAAATTCTAATCCTTACACTGTCTTCAGCAAGTCCTGAATTCCTCTAGATTTCTTTGTCTACAAAAGTAGAGGATTGAATTAAATGATCTTTCAAATCCTACTATTTTTAAGCTTCCTACTCTTCTTCAGTTCAAAAGAATTTGGGAAAAGAAGAGTTCTAATAAACACAGATGTATCCAATTTTCAGATACACAATAAGAAATACCCTCTACGCCGTCAGGCTGTGTGCAGGATTAACTACATCTCTTTGACATCTCTGTCTTTGTTGCTCTCAATGTCTGCTCTGTAACCTAGTTACTTCTTTTCAGGTTTAGAGGCAGAAAGAATTCAAAAGCTAAAGTAGATAGAGGCCAAAATCAGAGAGAAGTAAAGGGGATAAAAGTACGTGTGTATTCAATTTGGTATCTTGATAGAAATGGGTGCTCCTTCAACTTTGGGGATATAATTTCCTGCAAAAGAAAAAAAAAATGGAGATAGCAATAAACTAGAATGGAGAAGGATTGGGTTGAGGGGAGAGTTAAAAAGCAACAGTATCTGCCATCTTTTTAGCCTAAATTTTATCAGCCAGCACTGCTTGTAAGCAGTATTTTATTTGTTAGAAGAGCAGTGTTAGAAAAACCAGAGATGAGGATGTCAGGAAAATCCAAAATAGGTGGGAAAGAAGGATTTCTAGGATACCACTAAGCAACTGGCCTTATAACTGCTCTGCTGATGTAATAGTAACAATAGTAACCTAACATTAAGAAAATAAGTCAAATATGAGGAAAGAACTTATTACTCCATGGATATGGTAGTACTATATTGGTAAACCTCTGCTAACTTTCATAAATCAAATCTCTGATGAATAAAGGATACCATTACCTTCAATTTTCACATAACCAGGCTCAATGTAGAAAGACAATGATTAGGAAACTTTCAGATATATGTGTTCTTTCAAAACGGTGAGCATAACTGAATACAACTTGTCTTGTGATTTGGAGGATGGGAGCATTTTCTTATACAACTTGACTGGAAAATATATTTAATGGGATACATAACAGTTGCTTGTTGGCATCTTTGGTTGTTGTTCACTAAGTCATGTCTGACTCTTTGCAACCCCATGCACTGCAGCATGCCAGGTTCCTCTGTTCTCCACTATCTCCCAGAGTTTGCTCAAACTCATGTCCATTGATTCATGATGCTGTCTAACCATCTCATCTTCTGCTGCCCCCTTCTCCTTTTGTCTTCAATCTTTCCCAGCATCAGGGTCTTTCCCAATAAGTCGGCTTTATGCATCAAGTGGCCAAAGTACCGTAGCTTCAGTATCAGTTCTTTCAGTGAATATTCAGGTTTGATTTCCTTTAGGATTGACTGGTTTGATCTCTTTGCAGTCCGAGGGATTCTCAAGAGTCTTCTCCAGCACCACAATTTGAAAGCATCAATTCGCCAGTGCTTAGCTTTCTTTATGGTCCAGTTCTTACATTTATATATGACTAATGGAAAAACTACACTTTTGACTATACATACCTTTGTCAGCAAAGTGACATCTCTGCATCTTAGCACAATACTAAACTGCTTTAAATATGAAATCACATGCGTTGCTTTTTCTTTTTAATCTAGAAACCACCTAATCATTTAAGATATATTATGAAAATAATGATAAACTTTATTTTACAGTGGCTATTTTTTTTTTTCTTTTTTTGCTATCAGGTCCAGGATTTGGTGCATACTATCTACTTAAAATGATCTCTTGAGTATGTGTGGATAGCAATCTTTGCTGCACTATGCACTCTGCATATGGCATACACACCCAAACTCAAGAATGTCAGCAAATGCTAGAAGATAGAAAGACAGGGTCAAAAATTTTCCTGGAGCATCCAAAAGGAATTAGCTCTACTGATTCCTTGAATTTAGCTCCCCAGAACAGAAAATTAAGAGATTCTTTATATGTGGAAATAGGGAACTGCTGTAAAAAATGCCTAAAATGTAAAAGTGACTTTATAATTAGGTAATGGACAGAGTCTGGAGGAATTTAAAGGAACATGATAGAATGAGCTTTGATGTCTTTGAACTGACTGTTAATAGAAATATGAATGTTAAAAGAGCTGCTGGTGAGGACTCAGAAGAAAATGGGTAGCATGGTAAAGAAAACTTACATTACCTTAGCAAATGCCTAAATTCTCTTAAATAAACTGATGATAGAAACATGGATGTTGATAGAAATAAGTGTGCTTCTGGCAAGAGCTCAGAAGGAAATGAGAAACATTATCGAGACTGAAAGAAGTGAGATCGTTGCTATATAGTGGAAGGAAGCTTACATGTATTAGTCCCTACAGTTATATGGAAATAGAACTTATAAGCAATGCATGATTATTTACTGAGAATATTTTCAAGCAAAATATTGAAGGTGTGCCTAGTTTCTAATTGCTGCTTTTAGTAAAATGCAAAACAAAAAAAATTGAGAAAGGAACTGTTTAGCCAAATGAAACTACTTCTTGATGATTTGGAATATTATCATCTTATCTTGATTTCAAATGATGCAAAATTAGGAGATTCACTATTAGGGAAGAGTGCTCTAGAGTAGTAAGCCAAAGGTATGACTCAACCATCTTTTGCTAGTACTCTGAAAGGATAAAAATTGCAGTATTCAATTACATGCAGTATGCTTCTGAAATATTTGGCAAGTAGTTCAGATATCTCAAAAGAAGCAAGAGAGGTGGGAATAATTTTAAAATTTCTGTAGAGGAACCTCTTGTCTAACGGAGTGAATCCCTGTGACATACATGGGAGGCACACAAGCTTCTTAAGAATATTGTATCAACAGGAACACTATCATCTTGAACTAAGAGATAAGACAGTACAAAATGAAAGAAAGCTGTCAGATTCCAAAAATTATAAAAGCAGGAGAAAGGTTGATAGATGTACTCAACTACAAACATGCAACCCTTTCAAAAAAAATGGAGAAAGACAAGGTCAGAGCTTTGACTCCAGATGGTAGAGCCAATACCCACAGAGTTATTCATCAGTCTTAAAACCCAGTGAAAATTGCCTTCTTGCACTTCTAAATAGGCTTGGGACCAGTGAATCTTTTTGACCCCCTTTCATCTTTTCTCCTTTTTAATTGGAATGTCTATAACTTGCATTTTACATTACACAATTGTATTTAGGGAGCAGGTAACTTGTTTTCTAATTTCGCAGGTCCACTGATGGGAGAGGAATTCTACCCTATGATGAATCATACAGAGTCTTGATTATACTTGAGTTAGATGATTTTGGTGGGGGTGATATTTGTGTCTTTTGAACTGATGATATTTAGATGAGATTTTGGATTCTATGTTGATTCCCTAATGGCTTGAGACTTTGGGAAATGTTCTGATGGGTTGAGTGCATTTTGTGTATGAATGGATGGAAATCTCTGAGGGGCAGGAGACAGATTTTGCTAAGCTGAATAATGTCTACCCCTGAAAAATAACCTATCTTGGAAACCCGTGAATGTTACCTTAATGACAAAAGAGATTTTGTAGATGGAACTAAATTAAGGATTTAATGATAGAATATCCTGGATTACCTGAGAAGCCCAATGTAATCACTAGGGTCTTAATAACAAGGATGTAGGAAGGTCAGATAGAGAAGGTAGTAACTGACAAAAGCAGAGGTTACAGTGATGCAGTCATAAGCCAAGGACAGCTAGTAGGCTCTAGAAGCTGGAAAAAACAAGGAACAGGTTCTTCTCTGAAGCTTCCATGAAAAATTCACTTGCTTCCACCTTGATTTTTGACCCCCAGCAATTGGATACTAATGCAGTATGTTTTTTCTTAACCAATTAATTTGAAAAATTTTCACTTATTTATAAATGTAACCTACAGTATACTCCAGTTAGAATAACATTATAAAATATTAAGTACATATAAGGCATTTGTCCAAACAGGTTCTGAGGTAAGTACCAACTATTTTCATATGGAAAAGTAAACACAAATTGATTCAGTCATACCTAGATTCAAGAAAGGGTCCTGAGGATTAAAAAAAAAAAAAAACATTAAATTTAAGACTCTCATGTCAACATAAGGAGTTTTTTATTGTAATATTTTATTTCTGTCAATGATTTCCTATAGAAGCAGTACCCTACATATAATTTTCAGAGCCCAAAATATTTTAACTTCTATTTCAGTGTGTTATATCAATCTCAAAAACTCATTACATTTGTTTTAATTTATAGCATAAATACATGCCAGTATTAATAATTATAATAACAGTATATGCTGAAAACTACACCCATATGGCTTAGAGGTTAAAGATTCTGCCTCCAATGCGGGAAACCCAGGTTTGATCCCTGGGTCGGGAAGATTCCCTGGAGAAGGAAATGGCAACCCACTCCAGTATTCTTGCCTGGAGAATCCCATGGACAGAGGAGCTTGGTAGGCTACAGTCCACGGGGTCACAAAGAGTCGGACACGACTGAGTGATTTCACTTTCACTTTCTATATATACATATGTGTGTGTGTGTGTGTGTGTGTGTGTGTGTGTGTGTATACACCTTATTGCTAGTTCAAACAAGGGCCTACAACACAAATGTTATTATGACAGCTGATCACCAGGAAATTTTCAGTAATATTCTCATGACCTTATAAATGTCTATGGTAGTTGTCAGCAATAGGCTACTACCAGCAAAGCTCACAGACTACTATATCATACTGTTTTCCTCTGAATTTGGAAAGATAAGGGCTTCTGTCATCTCTAATAATTAATATTTTCCCAATATAGATTAGGATATTATAGAAAATATGAAAATACCTCATTCTACCTGTGATTAAATGCAATAGTCTACTTATCCTAATAGTTCATTTTGTTCTAATGTATTATGGGAAAATGAGAGGGGAAAAAAAAAAACTAAGCTCTGTCCTGAACTTTAGTGTTATTTTGTAATAATCAAGGAAGTCATAGCTGGAATGATACAGTTGGCCAAATTCCAGGCTCTAGATAAAATAGGTTATTCACTCCTAATAAAGATCTAGCATTATAACAATTATTCAATTAAAATTTATAACAACTTTATAACAACCTGATTTTAAAGATGAATGACCCAAAATATCTAAGAAAGTAATTATGCTATATTCTTATTTAATTTACTATATAATCATTCATGTATACTATAGTTTTCATCAGAAAATGTATTAAATTAACTTGTAATTTTACAACATCTTGATATTTCACAGTTGTTGGCCCTTGACCACATAAAATAAGGTGAATAAAAGGATTTGTGCCTTTTTGGATTTTTTTGGTTTTGTTTTACTTTTTTAAAATAGAGGAGTAAAGTGTAAGTAGATTGATGACAGAACCTCTCCTATTCTTTGGCTCCCTTTAATCTTCTAAAATATGATTTCATATCTACCCTTGAGATATAGACCAAGAAATGTTTTCTTCCATGTAAAGCATTTCTCCAAATCTGCAAGCTCTAAGAGGGTCTGAAATGATCAATTCTACCAATTAAAGTTCAACACTAAGACCTCTGGTTTAGAACTGATCTGGCATATTTACAGCATGTGGTTCAGAGAGTTAAAGCATAGTCTGTAAATGATTCAGGAATGGAGACATTTTTAAATAGAAGCACTTGACTGCTAGGTACTCTGAGCAAGTTCTCTATAGAAACATTGCAAAGCACAACTTAAGAATTCTATATACTTTCTCTTGTCAATTTTCATCCTGACATAAATATCTTAATTCCAATTTATACATATACACATACCTAAATGTTTTAACACATATAAAACATATACTTAGTTATGGTCTTTTCATGTGCTTGTATTAATAATAATAGCTAATAGATATTGAGAATAATATATGTCCCACTTCTCTAAGTATTCTATATTGATTTACACATTTAATCCTTACAATATTAGGTGTATTCTAGCAATCTATCTATTTTATGGATTAGGAAAAAGGCCAAGACACAGCTACTAAGTCACTTTTCCAAAGTCAAACTAAAATAAATAGTACTAGAAGAATTTGAACCAAAATAACCTGAAGACAGAAGTCATAATCTTTATAAAAATCTTTAAATACTTCATTTTACAATTAAATAAACTCCAGTGATCATGTATGGATGTGAGAGCTGGACTGTGAAGAAGGCTGAGCACTGAAGAATTGATGCTTTTGAACTGTGGTGTTGGAGAAGACTCTTGAGAGTCCCCTGGACTGCAAGGAGATCCAACCAGTCCATTCTGAAGGAGATCAACCCTGGGATTTCTTTGGAAGGAATGATGCGAAAGCTGAAACTCCGGTACTTTGGCCACCTCATGAGAAGAGTTGACTCATTGGAAAAGACTCTGATGCTGGGAGGGATTGGGGGCAGGAGGAGAAGGGGACGACAGAGGATGAGATGGCTGGATGGCATCACTGAATCGATGGACGTGAGTCTGAGTGAACTCCGGGAGATGGTGATGGACAGGGAGGCCTGGCGTGCTGCAATTCATGGGGTCTCAAAGAGTCGGACACGACTGAGTGAGTGAACTTAACTGAAGGCATAGAGAATTTAAATAATTTATGGAGAGTCAAACTACTGGGAGGGGGTGGCAGGAGAAATTCAACCTATTATGTCATCTGATTCTAGAAACTGTGATCTTAACCACTCAATATAGTGCCACTTTGCTAAATATTTGCCTTTTTAGAACCATTGACTACATAGAAGTCATTACATATATGTGTCAAAAAATATTTCAATCAAGGGGCCATAAGAAAGAAACATAGCTTTCACATGTTTCTACTTTACCTAGGATGGATGGGTGGTGATAATACTAATTTACAAAAGTATAAATAAGCTCTTAATCTACCACCTTCCTCAACCAAACCATTACCCAGTGCACAAACAGTTCAAGATCATCATCTGGCTTGTTTATTACTTCCAACTCCTCTCTTGACTGTCAGTTCACAGAATAAAATCATAAAATCTACTGCTGATGCTATAAAGTGATGTCTTCTTACCCTCTCTGCAAGCTAACTCTTCTCTAAGGAATCCTGCCCTAACCATAGGTGCTACACAAACTAACTTCTGTTGTCACCGTTTGCCTTGGTCTTTGAAGCTATATTTGTATATACAGATACATGTGCTACTCACTGTTCTAGGCATGTATTATCACTATTCCTGACAACATAGTCTAGCCAAAAAGTATTCCCCTTTATACATAAGGAACATTTGAAAGAATAGGTAATATACCTAAGACAGTCTAGCTAGGAAGTGGTGTATCTGAGATTCAAATTCAGATCAATTGTCCTTAAAAGACTATTCTGCGTCCATTTAATCACACAGCTACACAAAAATACAAGTTCATTCCATTCTGCATATTTAGATGAGGCTGAAAACAATTTATGTACATCAGTTACTAACATATATTAGATGAATGTCCTTTGACANAGTCTAGCTAGGAAGTGGTGTATCTGAGATTCAAATTCAGATCAATTGTCCTTAAAAGACTATTCTGCGTCCATTTAATCACACAGCTACACAAAAATACAAGTTCATTCCATTCTGCATATTTAGATGAGGCTGAAAACAATTTATGTACATCAGTTACTAACATATATTAGATGAATGTCCTTTGACATGGACATATTACCTTTGACATACATATCTACTGCTTTTTTGTGATATATCTATTAAGGAAATTTAGAGAAACAAACAACAATGTGAAATGGATTAAGATCTTAAAAAAGATGTACTTAAAATCAGACATTATTTCCTTCAATTTTATTTTTCAAATGATTCTAATTAATTCTGGAAATGTAATGTTTTTCAAAAACTTTAGATAACATCAGTTCAGTTCAGTTCATTTGCTCAGTTGTGTTCGACACTTTGTGACCCCATGAATCGCAGCACGCCAGGCCTCCCTGTCCATTACCACCAACTCCTGGAGTTCACTCAGACTCAAACTCGTGTCCATCGAGTCATTGTGATAAAATTTGCTTAACTTAGCACACTTTTAAAATTTAAGCCAGTTTCTCCACCTCATAAATATCTCTTTTACAACAGAATAAACACTAGTCAGCTGACTTACTTTTCAACCAGCTATGAAAATTTATTATGCAAATATCATCCCTGTCTCTAGTATAAAAAAACTGATTGAAATGTAAATTCATATAAGATTTCTGATAGCTACAACAAACATAAAATATGGACATATTAACAGCATTATCTACTCTTGTAAACACTTGGAAGACTGTAATTTTAAAAAGGCTACAAGTCTTCCATAAGGTAAACACAGTAATGCAATAGGAAAAATGGAATTTCTGCCATTATTATTTGGTTACATTCTTCCCTACTTTGTACATTTGACTTATGCTTTTACAAGAATGGCTTTATCAATGAATTTCAGTACATTCGCTTGAAGGCAAAAGTCTGAATTACAAAAGTTCCAGTCATTTTCACCTTTCAAATATTTAGAATATAAATTGGACTAAAATGATTATCTTGAATTTTCCTGGGATTGAACAAGCATGCTGTTTCTTGGTATACTGATTAATTATGTCCCCTTGAATATTTTAGTCTGTGCTGTGGTATGAGTGTCCCTTATGTTCAAGTTAATTGTATTTTTATGAGGAGAAATATGTTAAATCCAAAGAAATGATAACATAGTTATAAAATCCATAAATTACAGATTTAATCAAAAGTTTAAATAAATTGGTCATGGGCATTCTACTTTTTTCCAACATTAGTTTGTATTTTCACTTTACAGCCTGGTTTGTATGTGAGAGAATAAGGTAAAACTGGAGTCAACTAAAAGAAATTAGAAATATAATAGTATAAATTTGGGTGCT
This sequence comes from Oreotragus oreotragus, assembly GCA_006410675.1. Taxonomy (NCBI): domain Eukaryota; kingdom Metazoa; phylum Chordata; class Mammalia; order Artiodactyla; family Bovidae; genus Oreotragus; species Oreotragus oreotragus. The sequence goes on from SJYX01010694.1 coordinate 100,922, forward strand.
GTGCTGTGCTTAGTCACTCGTTCATGTTCGACTCTTTGCCATCCCTGGAGTGCAGTCCGTCAGGCTCCTCTGTCCATGGGGATTCTCCAGGCAACAATACAGGAGAGGGTTGCCATGCCCTCCTCCAGGGATTCTTCCCAACCCAGGGATTGAAGCCAGGTCTTCCACATTGCAGGTGGATTCTTGACCATCTGAGCCAACAGGGAAGCCCATAGATTTGAATAGCTGATATCAATATCTAGGGACTTTACTTTCATATTCACAAATCTCATATATATATATTCATATTTTATTTTAAAACTGGCAGAACTCTGATACCAAACTCTGGTATAGTGTTTATGTCAAATGCTGATTAAAAAACATTCAATTCTAGAGACAAGTGTTATCCATAATTCAGAAATAAACATTTCCTGGCAGTTTGATTCAGATCTCATTTGCATTCAGTAGGCTTCCAACATATAAAGTTAAACAATGTATCCTTTATTTCCTCCTCTTCCAGGATGCCTCTCCAGTCTATCACTGTAAATTCTTCCATGAGGTGTACTATCAGGACCCATGAGAGATACAGAAGAGAAAAAGATACACTCCAGGCATGAATATAATTTAAGTTCTTGAGGGGAAATCCAACATGGATTGGACATTCTGGCGTTTCTATGGGTGGAATACTGGTTAAACTTAAGCTAATATCTGAAATNGCATGAATATAATTTAAGTTCTTGAGGGGAAATCCAACATGGATTGGACATTCTGGCGTTTCTATGGGTGGAATACTGGTTAAACTTAAGCTAATCTCTGAAATACAAGGTGTGAAAAGCAATGGTTCAAAGAGGAGGGCAGCAAGTGCTGAAAGGATCTTGTTCCTATTAAACTGGTCCATTTATACTCAGATGGCTGCTGAAAAATATCCAATGGCTAGGAATGAGGCCTCTATTTTGGAGAAAAATATACCTCTAGCTAATCTCTGAAATACAAGGTGTGAAAAGCAATGGTTCAAAGAGGAGGGCAGCAAGTGCTGAAAGGATCTTGTTCCTATTAAACTGGTCCATTTATACTCAGATGGCTGCTGAAAAATATCCAATGGCTAGGAATGAGGCCTCTATTTTGGAGAAAAATATACCTCTGATGAATATTTAGTATAGGAATGTAAGGGAAATTGAGACGATTCATTGTGGCTTGAGTTTTGAGTTTCCCTTCGGTTTAGTCCCAGACTTTATGGCTCTGCGCCTCTGTGGGTGTAGACTGAAACTTTCCAGGGACCAGATGGAAGCAGAATGTCTTTTCTGCTCAAGTTAGAAGAAGAAAAACAAAGCAGTTAGTCAGCACACGCATATGTGTTGCAAGGCATTTTGCTAGATACTTTGAGTTTTACCACAGAATCATAAGGCATGACATAGGTCCTAAGAATCCTATACTTTTTAGGAAGTGACAGCATATGCAGTCTATTAATTTCTGTACTACTGGTGGCACTAGTAGTAAAGAACGTGTCTACCACTGCAGGAGACTTAAGAGAAGCAAGTTTGATCCCTGGGTCAGGAAGATCCCCTGAAGGAGGGCATGGCAACCCACTCCAGTATTCTTGCCTGGAGAATCCCATGGACAGAGGAGCCTGGTGGGCTATGGTCCACAGGGTCACAGAGTTGGACATGATTGATATGACTGAGCATGTATATGATCTTAACTCTAAATGCTTAGTTCTTAACAGCATTTGAAGCTTATTCTGTTCTATGAAATGTCTGAATATAAGCTTTTTATTGTTTCCACATTTTTGTTTTTAGGCAACCTGTATAACTGTTCCACTCACACACCATCTATTTCTTTCCCAAACTCTTTCCTCAACAAGGACATCTTCCACACTCCAGAACATTTATCCTTCTACCTCTGAATCTCTCCATGTGAACATCACATAGACAACATGAATTCAACGTTTCTAACATGGAAATCATCATCTTCTGCATAAGCCAACTTCCTGTCTTGTAGTTGATATCTTAGCAAGCATTGTGAACATTTACTCATTTTTCCCATCTGAAAATATGGTCATTATTTCCTTCAGAAATCCTAGCAACTAGCATGTTGTCTGAATTCTCTCTCTCCTTTGTCAGACCTTTTGGGTTCTAGTCATCTTTCTTTGCTTAAATTAATGGGAATACCATTTAACTAGGTCCCCAGTGATTTTTCTACACAGCAATTAAGAGTAATTTTTCTAAAACAGGCATTTGATAAATTCACTCTTCCACTTAAGTTCAATGACAGTAATCTTTTCAGAATAAAATCATCTGTGATATCGTGACTTGCATAGTTATCTATGCTGTGCACTCTTCATCTCTTCTTACCTTTCACTCTAAAATTACCCTAACATAACATGGATTCACCATGCTTTTGCTGAACACAGAACCTTTGCATAAACTATTCAATCTGCTTATATCTCTTTTATCCTATTCTCTATTCCAGTTGACAAATTTCCATTCATCACTTTAGTGTGCATTTGTGACTGCTTCCTGGAAGATGCCTCCTCCATCTTTGCAAATATTTAGCAAAGTGGCACTCTGTTGAGTGGTCAGGACATAGGTTGAATTTCTCAGGTCACTCCCTCCAAGTGGTTTGACTCTCCATAATTATTTAAACGCTCTATGCCTTAGCTTATTTAATTATAAAGTGAAGTATGTAAAGATTATTGTGAAGATTAAGCAATGATTTCTGTCTTCAAGTTGCTTTGGTTCAAATTCTTCTAGTACTGTTTATTTTAGTTTGATTTTGGAAAAGTGACTTAGTATCTGTGTCTTGGCCTTTTTTCTAACCCGTAAAATAGATTGATAGAATACCCCTAATGTTGTAAGGATTAAATGTATAAATCAACATAGAATATTTAGACAAGGGGGACATATTTTATGCTCAATAGCTATTAGTTATTATTATTAATACAAGCACATGAAGAGACCACAACTAGGTATATATTTTATATGTGTGAAAATATTTAGATATGTATACATAAGTGTACATGTATAAATTGGAATTAAAGTATTTATGTTATGTCAGGAAGAAATTTGACAAGAGGAAGTACAGAATTCTGAAGTTGTGCATTGCAATGTTTCTATAGAGAACTCCCTCAGAGTACCTTGCAGTTAAGTGCTTCTATTTAAAAATATCCATCCAGAAATTGGCTCCTTTGTCCATCCCAAGTGTTCCCGTAATAGCCTGTTCTTATCTACTGTAATACTTTAATAAGAACATAGGATGTGTTACATAATTTGCCAGGGCCCTAATTTCATTACAAAATGAAAACAAGACACCAAAAGTTAGGAATTTGAAGAAGAAAACAATGAAGTATTACACCAAGTAATAAGCTCTTCTAGGTATAGGGTACTTTGTGATTTCACAGGTCATACATTCATGAAATACCCTGAGAATGCATCTCATTGCCATTTACATGTTTTTAGTGCTCACTAAGTCTTAAACTCCTGGAAAGCAGAGTCAAGGAACTTGTCCTGGTCTCCACCATTTCTTTAGCAATTAGCATTTTCATTATCCGTAACAGCTTATCCAAAAAAGCTGTTGATTCAGTCTTCCAACCTGAGAAAGAAGTCTAAATGTAGGCATCAGTCTTCTGCTGAAAACTATAAAATGACAGGACTAAGCCTCTCATTGGGCACCTCCAGGATGAGGATTAAGACTGCTAAATTGCTTCAGTCATGTCCGACTCTGTGCCACTCTATAGACCCTCTACCAGGGTCTGCTGTTCCTGGGACACTCCAGGCAAGAACACAGGAGTGGGTAGCCATTTCCTTCTACAATGCATGAAAGTGAAAAGTGAAAGTGAAGTCACTCAGTCGTGTCCTACTCTTCGCGACCCCATCAACTGCAGCCTATGAGGCTCCTCTGCCCAAGAGATTTTCCAGGCAAGAGTACTGGAGTGGGTTGCCATTGCCTTTTCTGAGGATGAAGTTTCTTTTAATGAAAAATCACTCCCAAAGTCATTCAGGACTCTATGTAAGGGCATGCATTATGAACTCTGATATTTTCAATGATGGCAATTACAAATAACATGAACTGTGAACTTCCTGATTTACAAGCTTGTTTTAGAAAAGGCAGAGGAACCAGAGATCAAATTGCCAACATCCACTGGATCATCAAAAAAGCAAGAGAGTTCCAGAAAAACATCTATTTCTACTTTATTGACTATGCCAAAGCCTTTGACTATGTGGATCACAATAAACTGGAAAATTCCGAAAGAGATGGGAATACCAGACCACCTGACCTACCTCTTGAGAAATCTGTATGCAGGTCAGGAAGCAGCAATTAGAACTGGACATGGAACAACAGACTGGTTCCAAATAGGAAAAGGAGTACATCAAGGCTGTATATTGTCACCCTGCTTATTTAACTTCTATGCAGAGTACATCATGAGAAATGCTGGACTGGAAGAAACACAAGCTGGAATCAAGATTGCCTGGAGAAATATCAATGACCTCAGATATGCAGATGACACCACCCTTAGGGCAGAAAGTGAAGAGGAACTAAAAAGCCTCTTGATGAAAGTGAAAGAGGAGAGTGAAAAAGTTGGTCTAAAGCTCAACATTCAGAAAACGAAGATCATAGCATCCGGTCCCATCACTTCATGGGAAATAGA
>SJYX01010694.1:119770-154734 GCA_006410675.1 Oreotragus oreotragus
AACTCCAGTACTTTGGCCACCTCATGTGAAGAGTTGACTCACTGGAAAAGACTCTGATGCTGGGAGGGATTGGGGGCAGGAGGAGAAGGGGATGACCCAGGATGAGATGGCTGGATGGCATCACGGACTCGATGGACATGAGTCTGAATGAACTCCGGGAGATGGTAATGAACAGGGAGGCCTGGCGTGCTGTGATTCATGGGGTCGCAAAGAGTCAGACACGACTGAGTGACTGAACTAACTGAACTGATGGGACTGGAGGCCATGATCTTCATTTTCTAAATGTTGAGGTTTAAGCCAAGTTTTTCACTCTCCTCTTTCACTTTCATCAAGAGACTTTTTAATTCCTCTTCACTTTCTGCCATAAGTTTAGTAATCAACTTTTGAACATTCGACTTTCATAAGCAGTTTAAGCGACCTATTAGAAAATAAGATAGGGTGGGGATTTTACAAAGAGAGTTGGCTTAAGGAGGAAAAAAAAAACAACCCTTTGGAAATACTGTCAACATACTTCATAAGGAATTAAATATTATGTTATGTGATCTAGAAGATTCCTGTGTTACCTTACAGAACATTCGAAAGGGTTCTGACCAGAATAAGATTAATTGATAAAGGGACTTGCCGGGAGCCAGCGTGAGGAATCCCGCCCGTGACAAGGTCCTGAGGAATGAAGCCTGACAAATCCAAGGACGTGATCAGGNGAATTAAATATTATGTTATGTGATCTAGAAGATTCCTGTGTTACCTTACAGAACATTCGAAAGGGTTCTGACCAGAATAAGATTAATTGATAAAGGGACTTGCCGGGAGCCAGCGTGAGGAATCCCGCCCGTGACAAGGTCCTGAGGAATGAAGCCTGACAAATCCAAGGACGTGATCAGGCTTCAGGAGTTCCCCCCGGAATTTCCTGAGCATGTACCCCAGAAAAACAAAAAATCTGCAGGCCTTTGTACTCTGCTTTTCCACTCTTCTAATATTCTCAGGAAAAAGTCAAATCAGGGCTTTAGTCTTCTGCATTTGAAAGGGATGTTTCAACTGATAGCTCTCTAGCTTGCCTAACAGGTTCCCGGGACCTCTTACAGCTTGTGAATTGCTTACAGCCCCGCAACTGCAAGAGGCCCAAAGCTTAAAAGCATCTTAAAGATACAGAGCCGTTTCTAAAGAGTTAAAAATCATATTGGTAACAGGTTTTCACTGTTGACTCAATGATTGCTGCCAGGCCTCCATATTCTTTATCTTTTAGCCACCTGGAAGGATGTTAATCAATGTAATCAGGACATGGAAAAGATATATAGTAGTTTTGATGTTAGCAACACTAGACTTGGAGTTAATTGCTTTTCTTTTGTAGTAAATCACTGTACTCCTTTTACTTGTTATAAGTTGCTGTATCTTTGCTATGTAAAAATGTAACTTTATTTAGTGCTTTTCTGAGAATGGCACCAGACTTTGGGAAGATCAACACAAATAAGTCTTCTGGTTGACAAACCCTTATCAGAAAAAGGCTGTAAAATGTTAATTGGCCCTTTTGGCCAGAAGATGATATAAATCACCTAAGACTTGTGTATACAATTAGGTATGTAGAGATAAAAACCTGGCTTTGATAAGAGCCTGGGCTGCTAACGCTGCATAATTTTGTATTACCCATTGATCTCTATGTACAATCAAAAGTATAAAAGGCCTTCTGAACAATAGAGGCCGGAGCCAGTCGCTAAACTGGTTTCCCCCGTGTCTCTTTTTCTTTCTCCTCTTTACTCTGATTTCAGGCTTAATTCCCATCTGGAGCGGCCGGCTCACCATGTCTACTTACTTGTCCCAGCTTCTAAGATCCATGAGAGAGAGAGGCCAAGGCGGGGCACTCTCCAATATTCAAACGGACGCCGGTGGCCCAGCGTAGATGGTGCAAATCTCNCCCGTGTCTCTTTTTCTTTCTCCTCTTTACTCTGATTTCAGGCTTAATTCCCATCTGGAGCGGCCGGCTCACCATGTCTACTTACTTGTCCCAGCTTCTAAGATCCATGAGAGAGAGAGGCCAAGGCGGGGCACTCTCCGATATTCAAACAGACGCCGGTGGCCCAGCGTAGATGGTGCAAATCTCTTGTCCTGAGATTTTATTGGCCTTCCCTGTAAGCCAAGTTATTTGGCCTCTTTTCTCCACTTAATTTTCCCACTACACTATTTCTTCCTAATCTAATCTTATATTAATAAATAATTTTTTTCCTCTCCAACGCCGTCCACCCTGCGAATCACCCTGGTTCCACTGGGGCTGGACCCCAGCAGGGAACTTAACAGCCTTTAAGGCGAACTTATGCTTGATGCCAAAAAGAACTGGTATTTTCTCAGAGAATTGTGGTTTCTATCCGAGCTATTGAGTAGAAAAGGGGAAAAAATGCTGATAAGATACCTGAGAGGCATTTGCAAAGTCTACCCCTCACCGCTTTCTTACTGGTTCAAATCTCCTTACTTCCCTACTTCTATTACAGGCACCAACAACTAACTGTGAGATTCTGATATCATATCTGACCTTCTTCTCCCCAAGTTTCCTAGAATCTAATACACTTCTTTGTTTCGTGATTGACATTTGAATTCACTGCCCCATCCACACCTGTCAGACCTGTGCTACTGCACTGCTATCAGTCATCCAGCCCCAGTACATTATCCTGGCCTTGGCAGAAGTTAATCTATTCCCATACTAGCTTTAGAAATGTTCAATGTTTTATACTCCACAGGAAAATATCTAGATTCTTTAACATACCTCACTTCATTTCATCAGTTCCAGTGTTCTAATGGCAACCCACTCCCCAGTGTTCTTGCCTGGAGAATCCCAGGGATGGGGGAGCCTAGTAGGCTGCTGTCTATGGGGTCACACAGAGTCGGACATGACTGAAGTGACTTAGCAGCAGCAGTGTTCTAATTATACTTAGCTGCTCACCAAGCCCTAAACACATAGGCTCTTTCCACCCATTCTGCCTTTAATCATGTTGTACACACCACTCCTGGAGGGCTTTGTCTTTCTCTGTATGACAGAATCTAGGCATTATAAGAACCACTCAACATACTCCCTTGTAGGCAGTCATTCTAGAAACACAATACAAAATGATTTATTCCATCCTTATGCCCCTTGACTCAAGACTTTTTGGGTTCACATCTTGAGTTTATCATCTATAATCCAGACATCCTGGTGCAAGTACTTAAACTTTCAGATTCTCCAAACCTGCCTCTTAGAACTGTGAGAATTCTATGAGCTAATAAAGGAATGTACTTAGAGCAGTGCCTGGAAGGTAGGTATTTAATAAAAGATATACTATTTTCAAAAATAATCTACAGTCTTTTTCATATTATACAGCACTACAATTTTCATCCATGCAAGACTGGAAACTAACATTGAAAAAGGCAGTGTTTTGCTTTTATGTCTAATATCCCAAACAGTTTCTAGCATAATTCAATTTTCAACATTCATTTAATGCCTATTATATATATAATTTGGTGCTACCCATGGGGCTTCCCCCACAGTGGTGAAATAATCCTGCTGCAAATGCAGAAGACATGAGACATGGGTTCCACCCCTGGGTAGGAAAGATCCCCTGGAGGAGGAAATGGCAGTATGCTCTAGTATTCTTGCTTGAAAAATTCCATAAACAAAGGAGCCTGGTGGGATACAGTCCATGGGGTCACAAAGATTGGACATGATTGAGCACATTCCTGTATGTATCAAGAGATAAATGTAATTGTCTCAATCCCCAAGTAGTTTATAATGTATTTTGGGAAATAAACTACAGAGAACATTAGGAATTATGCTAATTGTTTCCAAAACCAAATGGCAAACAAGTTCTACACACACAAGACAACATGAGATGTCAAGGCAGCCACAATCCCTGAGGATAAAGGAACTGGGAAATATGCCTGAACAAGAAAATCTTGGAAGCAGTGATAAAATGATGGAATACACTCAAAGTCAGACAGGACTTAGTAACTCAACCACCACCACCACCACACACAGTGAAGGTGGCATTTAGGTAAGGAGCACTGGGTAGAATGACATGGAAATAGGGATAATCATCGTAAGATCAAAGGGGTTTATACAAAAGGATCTTGTAGGATTTAAAAAAAAAAAACAGTAGTTGCAAACTATAACATTCATAGGCAGGTAAAGTAGATGAATAAAGCAAGCCAGGTCTAGGCAGAGAGAATGTGTGGGTTCTGGCAAACAAGAGGGCCAACTCTGAGTAAAGGAGGCAGCCATTTCCTAGCTATAAATAATAAATTGCTACCTCATAGGAATGAGTAGCAATGTGGCTAGAATGTGTGTCTAAAAATGAGATCTTGGGAATTCTTCGGTGGCTTAATGTTTGGGATTTGGGCCTTTCACTGCTGTGGCTTGGGCTTAGTCCTGGTTGGAGAATGGAGATCCTGCAAACCATACAGTATTGCCAAAAAATAAAAATAAGATCTCTTCTGAACTTCCCTGGTGGCTCAGACGGTAAAAGTATCTGCTTGCCATGCGGGAGACCCAGGTTCAATCCCTGAGTCAGGAAGATCCCCTGGAGAAGGAAATGCAACCCATTCCAGTACTCTTGCCAGGAAAAGTACTCTTGCTATTCCAGTACTCTTGCTGGAAAAAAGTACTCCATGGATGGAGCATCCTGATAGGTTACAGTCCATGGGGTCTCAGAGAGTCAGACATGACTAAGTGACTTCAGTTTCAGTTTTCAGCTTCTTATTTTTAAGTAGGACTATTTTCAACATTTTAAAACACCATGTAGATCAAAAAAATTATGCTTGCCAAAAAGTGTTGTCTCTAGCTGCCAATTAACTTCTGGAAAAGTTTGAAGTGGCCAGGTGTAAGGTCTAAATGCTAGGTGAGACATTTATAATTCATGTTAGTAGGGAGCCATAGAAGGTTTTTGAACAGAAATGTTACATGCTAAGGAATATTTTAAGCATACTGCTTCAGAGTATTGTTTGCAAGATGAATTACTGAAAACAAAGGTTGAGAGCAAAACTACAATTTAGAACTTATTCTAATCCAAGTTGAACTATGAAGGTCCAAAATAAGGTGTTAGTTGGAGACTGTAAAGGGAGTGATTTATGGTTCAAAGCAAACCACTTGAGCTCCTCTCTAATTTTAGCTCATTAGAATTCATTTTTTGTCTGCCCAAGTTGTGCTAATTGCTCCCATTTCTCTTATTTTTCCTTTAATCGAGAGATTTACATAGTGGGCTCATTAAAACAAAGACATGTCCCGCCAAATGAACCCTGCCATTTTGTGTAATAATTATAGCACAAAAGGAAAGGTTAATCTGATTATACATAATAGGATAAACAGAACATTTTCAACATCTGTGTACTAAGTAGTCCTATTTTTTCTATGTCCTTAAACAAGTAAGTACAATCATATGTGGTTTTCAGTAAAAATCATCTTCACACTTAGGCTTTCAGAAACTGTGAATACAAATAAGCAGCTATCATTTCAACCTATGGACAGAATATCACACTGTAAAATGTGTAAGAAGATATAAGGGACCTCTTGGCTGAAGATTTTGCATACTGTTAACAAAGATATTCAGGAAAGACAAATCTGTGCTTACTGTTCAGTGATAAAGCATAATTACCTGGCTTTTCCTCTCTAGGGTGTTAAATTCAAAAGCAATGGTTAATCTATGGCCCATACTAGTCTGTTTTTATGTATTAATAACAATGATTATGGGTAATTTTCTTTCTTATGAAATTAAAAGCTTTCACAGAACATCATTTGACTCAGCAACGAAGTGCATTACTCCCAATACAGAGAGAAAACCATTATGGATGTGTGCCAAGCCACTTCAAATTGCTGGCTCATTCTGAGTTTTAGATGGATATTTTTCAATCTTTTTTTTAAAAGTCCTTTCATTCAACTCCCACACACCATTCCCTGTCTTGAGCTTTTGGTAATGTCCTGAAACTAGCAAAATCAGCGAGTCATTTCATCCCTAATTATGCACTGGTTTTAGCACTTCCCACAATGGTATTGTTGAGGATGAATATAAGGAAACCCAAGTGTGGGAAAAGGGGGTCATGTTGGCCTAATGGGCTATGCTCATTTGCAAATCTTATGTTGGTTTCAGATAGTAAATCAATTTCCCCAGAGTATTTTTCCTAAACTATCTTCAAAGACTCTAATGCAAAAAACCTCTCATTACAAAGGATGTCTGAAGCAGTCACTCCCACTTTCCCAGGGTTAACATTTCCTCATCCATATTTTGTTGATTGCTCCAATATCTTCCAGGTCCTTGGTGATTCTGATGAGTTTTTACATAGAGACTAATGGCAGAAACTCAGGCTCATTCTTAAAAAAAAAAAAAAAAAGCCAAGTAAGTAGTCCATTTTAATGAGAAAAATGAAAAATGGTGAACTCAAAGGATTGTTAAGTAATATAATGTTCTTGGTGAATGACTTATTTGCATTAATGCTTAGATCAGGAATATTTTTGAAAGTACATGTAATGTCCTGATGCATTGAGATTTTATTCCATTGCATTTCTGTTCTGTTTCATTTACTGAGCTTTCTCTATTCAAAATGATATCAGTTAAAATGCTTTATTAACCAGAAGTTCTAAGCTTATCATGTACGGTTGGTTAAAAAAAAAATCAACTTGAAATACAACACAATAGTTTGAAGTGCCTTATGAATTATCAAAGAGGTATGTATACTTTAGGCTTCCCTGGTGGCTCAGATGGTAAAGCGTCTGCCTACAATGTGGAAGACCCGGGTTCGACCCCTGGGTTGGGAAGATCCTTTGGAGAAGGAAATGGCAACCCACTCCAGTACTCTTGCCTGGAAAATCCCAAGGACGGAGGAGCCTGGTAGGCTACAATCTATGGGGTCGCAAAGAGTTGGACACGACTGAGCGACTTCAAAAAAAAAAAAAATATATACTTTTATCAACATAACACATAAAACCCTCCAGGTTCCTGAATTTGAAATTTTGCTTTAAACTTTTCTTAAGGCCCTTGGAGAATCACAGAAGTTCAATTGCTTCTTACTTCCTACTGCTACCCAGTTGCAGCCCACCTCTTCATCTCCAAGCATTACATAAATGCATAATGCATACCGAGCCTGTACCTTGTCTCTCTGATTAAAAGTCAGCTTAGCCATCATCCCGCACTAGATGCCTGAAAGTGTCCAACTGATACTTTCTTCCTGACATCATTGGTGTCCTGCTGGTGGTCTCTTCTCACTACATGCTCTTTTCTCATATCCATTCAAGGATCCATGCATTTCTTGCCATGTCATCAACCATTAGCTGGTCTAATGGCCTATATCTCTAATTCAGGCTGCTCATACAAGCTCCACATTTCTTTTTTCAGTTTATTATTGGACATGATCATCTAGTACCTATGTCATGTCTGGAACTCAAAGAACATAAAATTGAGCCCCTATACCCTCTCACCTTCTCACCTAAAGCTGTATCTTGCAGAGCACTGATTATATGGTAGAAAGGTAATATATTTAACTGTGCATGCTCAGTTGTGAAATTCTGTCCAACTCTGTGACCCCACGATGTAACACACCAAGTTCCTCTGTCCATGGGATTCTCCTGGCAAATACTAAAGTAGGTTGCCATTTCCTCCTCCAGGGAATCTTACCAACCCAGGGATTGAACCTGAGTCTCCTGCACTGGCAGGCAGATTCTTTACCACTTGAGCAACCTGAGTCCTATAGATTTAACCATAACATCTATTTTTTGGAAATTCACTATGTGCCAAGTACTGATGTAAACTTCATACATATACTGCCTCATTTAATTTTTATAGCATTTAATCTTTATATAATTTGGCCACCTGATGTGAAGAGCCAACTCACTGGAAAAGACCCTGATGCAGGAAAGATTCAGGGCAGGAGGAGAAGCAGGTGGCAGAGGATGAGATGGTTGGATGGCATCATTGACTCAATGGACATGAGTTTGAACAAAGTCTGGGAGATAGTGAAGGACAGGGAAGCCCGGAGTGCTGCAGTCTATGGGGTAACAAAGAGTTGGACATGGTTTAGTGGCTGAACAACAAAAAGCTTTTATAACATAAGAGGAAATACATTAATAAACTCATTTGATAATGAAAATTGAGGCATCCATGTTAAACAAAATTCTTAAAGCCATGTATCTGGATCTGGTAGAATGTGTGCTANGAGTGCTGCAGTCTATGGGGTAACAAAGAGTTGGACATGGTTTAGTGGCTGAACAACAAAAAGCTTTTATAACATAAGAGGAAATACATTAATAAACTCATTTGATAATGAAAATTGAGGCATCCATGTTAAACAAAATTCTTAAAGCCATGTATCTGGATCTGGTAGAATGTGTGCTAGTATTGAAATCCAGGTATTTTGATTCTAGAACCACTGCATTTAACATTAAATACCTATCTATAACCAAGGAAATCTAAGCTTGAATCCCAATTTCTGGTATTTATTAATAGGTGACTTTGAGCCAGCAACCTTATCTCCTTGAATTTCAATTTTTTCACCTGTGTACTGGACAAGCATATTTCCTCATAGGACTTGTATGAGGAAAGGTCTTTATATGGGGTAACCAACCCTTTCCAGTTTACTCAAGACTTTCCCAGTTTTAGCACTGAAACACCTCTGTCACAGGAACCTCCAGAATCCTAGACAAATCTGCAATTAAGCCACCATAACTTTACATATGGGGCTTTTCTGGTGGTCAGAAGTTAAAGTGTCTGCCTGCAAGGCGGTAGACCTCAGTTTGATCCCTCGGTCTGGAAGATCCCGTGGAGAAGGAAATGGCAACTCACTCCAGTATTTTTGCCTGGAGAATCCCATGGATGGAGGAGCCTGGTAGGCTACATTCTTGGGGTCTCAAAGAGTTGGACAAAACTGAGCGACTTCATTTCACTAACTTTACATATAGATAATTCGTAATGAATTGGCTTTCCTAATCAAATACATTTTAAGGACATAGTGTGTTAATTTTACTTCTGTAAAGTTCTTTCACCAATTCCCTTCATTCCCACAATTACACCTGTAGGAATAATAACTGAAAGATGTAACTACCATTTAGTCAGTGCTAACTGTGTGTCAGACACTATTTACTAACTCAGATGTTGTCTTTATTTCACATATGCACTAGGAAGGTTAGAGAAATGAAGTGAGGACTTTTCTGACAATCCAGTGGTTAAAACTGTGCCTTCCAATGCATGGGATGTCAGTTCGATCCCTGGTTGGGGAACTTAGATTCCACAGGGCCTGGGACAACCAAGCCCACACGCTGTCACTATAGAGCCCATGTGCCACATCTAGAGAGAAAAGCCCACGCACCACAACAAACATAAGTAAAACACTAGAGAACTGGTGGAGTATTCTCAGCCATTAAAAAGGATACATTTGAATCAGTTCTGATGAGGTGGATGAAACTGGAGCCGATTATATAGAGTGAAGTAAGCCAGAAAGAAAAACACCAATACAATATACTAACACATATATATGGAATTTAGAAAGATGATAGTGATAATTCTGTATGCGAGACAGCAAAAGAGACACATGTAAAGAACAGACTTTTGGACTCTGTGGGAGAGGGAGAGGGTGGGATGATTTGGGAGAATGGCACTGAAACATGTACATTATCATGTAAGAAACAAATCACCAGTCTAGGCTGGATACAGAATGCTTGGGGCTGGTGCACTGGGATGACCCAGAGAGATGATATGGGGAGGGTAATGGGAGGGGGGTTCAGGATTGGGGACTCATGTACACCCATGGTGGTTTCATGTCAATGTATGGCAAAACCAATACAGTATTGTAAAGTAAAAAATAATNTGGATACAGAATGCTTGGGGCTGGTGCACTGGGATGACCCAGAGAGATGATATGGGGAGGGTAATGGGAAGGGGGTTCAGGATTGGGAACTCATGTACACCCATGGTGGTTTCATGTCAATGTATGGCAAAACCAATACAGTATTGTAAAGTAAAAAATAATAATAAAAATTAAATTAAAATTAAAAAAGAACTGAAGCACCTATATCTAATAATTGGAAAAGTAGAGACTGAACTGCATTTCTATTTGACTCTAAACCGATTCCACACTTTTAAACATCCCTCCATATTTATCATAATTCTGTGAGCTAATCATGCCATGTCTATTCTCAAGATATTTATTGGGTAACTAAACAACACAGCATGGAATCTGATGCCTTTTGATGCCCTCAACATACATTTCCAGCCTCATTTTTCTTTTACTAATAATGGATTCAACTTCGCTATTTGACAAAAACCTTTTTTTTTCCCCCCAGGTAAAGAGAAGATGACAAAGTATATATAAATAAACTTTTATGTTGAAATTAGGGAAGTTTGCATGGATAAATTTCAAAATCTTTAGAATGACTCTCAAGACCATTCATACTATCCCATTTAACTACAATGCAATCTTTTCAAATATACTGTATCTTTCATTCTGAATAGAACACTTATTTATTGCAATACTGATGAATAAATTAGGATAATCTCAAGTCATTAGGACTTTGCCTTCTCTGTTGGAGTGTCCGCTCTATCACTTTAAAATGTTCACATCCTTGAATAAGGCAGATGCCAAGACACAGGAGAGACCGTTTCTCATTTGTCTTTACATCTCAGTGCCTCACGTTATGCAAGCTGTGTAATAAACCCCCAGCAAACATTTCTTAACTTAACTGAATGCTCTAGAGTTAATATAGAGTGCTGTCACTAGACTAAATCCTACAGCTCTTAATTCCTAGGGTGGTGAGTTTCCCATTATATCAACTTGCTTCAAAGTTCTCCAGCAGAATGGAAAAAATCAATTAAGTTCTCTGTGCCTCAATTTCTTCCTGAAAATCATCATCCCTGGAGTTTCCATGTGAAAGAAAGGCATTTAAATATAGACAGGAATGGTATCTCAACACATTATAAGTTTCTAACTCTTTGATATTGCTTCCTAATACCTTGCTGGGCCAAGAAAAGTATGAATTATATAAGACTCCTATAACCACAAAATGAATATGTACTTTAAATCCATATCTATAATCATAAACCTTTAAATTCATTATATCTATAAATTATACTAATATGTAATTCCAATCACTTCTTAAATATTTAGAATATTTGATTCTATTCTACCCTGTTCTATTGATAATTTCTAAATCCCACATTATGCAATAAAATCCTTTGTAATCAAACTTTTCAGTAGCTAATTTATATGCTGTATAGATTTAATTTCAATTATTTTGATTTTCCTATCTTTTTATTAGTTCAGTTCAGTCACTCAGTTGTGTCTGACTCTTTGCGACCCCACAGACTGCAGTATGCCAGGCTTCCTTCTTCCATCACCAACTCCTGAAGCTTACTCAGACTCATGTACATTCAGTTGGCAATGCCCACTAACCACCTCATCCTCTGTTATCGCCTTCTCCTCCTGCCTTCAATCATTCCCAGCATCAGGGCCTTTTCAAATGAGTCAGTTCTTTGCATCAGGTGGCCAAATTATTGGAATTTGGGCATCAGTCCTTCCAATGAATATTCAGGACTGATTTCCTTTAGGATGGACTGGTTGAATCTCCTTTCAGTCCAAGGGACTCTCAAGAGTTTTCTCCAACATCACAGTTCAAAAGCATCAGTTCTTCAGCACTCAGCTTTCTTCACAGTCCAACTCTCACATCCATACATAACTACTGGAAAAAACAAAGCTTTGACTAGATGGACCTTTGTTGGCAAAGTAATGTTTCTGCTTTTTAATATGCTATCTAGGTTGGCATAACTTTTCTTCCAAAGAGCAAGCGTCTTTTAATTTCATAGCTGCAGTCACCATCTTCAGTGATTTTTGGAGCCCTCAAAAATAAAGTCTGTCACTGTGGTCCACTGGAGAAGGGAATGACAAACTACTTCTGTATTCCTACCTTGAGAACCCCATGAACAGTATCTTTTTATTAACAGATAATCAAATTACCAAGACACAAGTGTCAGAAGAATTACAGGGATCAAGCAAATATGGAAAAGTCAGAAATCAAACATCTCTGAATGTATGGATGTGAGAGTTGGACTGTGAAGAAGGCTGAGCGATGAAGAATTGATGCTTTTGAACTGTGGTGTTGGAGAAGACTCTTGAGTGTCCCTTGGACTGCAAGGAGATCCAACCAGTCCATTCTGAAGGAGATCAGCCCTGGGATTTCTTTGGAAGGAATGATGCTAAAGCTGAAACTCCAGTACTTTGGCCACCTCATGCGAAGAGTTGACTCATTGGAAAAGACTCTGATGCTGGGAGGGATTGGGGGCAGGAGGAGAAGGGGACGACCAAGGATGAGATGGCTGGATGGCATCACGGACTCGATGAGCATGAGTCTGAGTAAACTCTGGGAGTTGATGATGGACAGGGAGGCCTGGCGTGCTGTGATTCATGGGGTCACCAAGAGTCAGACACGACTGAGTGACTGGACTGAACTGAACTGAATACATAACAGCATTAGGAAAATAAGTGCACTTTAGATATATTCAGGTTAATAAAGATATTTATACAGACTTCTGGAATGGGTGACAATTTGGATTATTGCTCACGATCTCTTACATATCACTACCACTGGACTTCTTCCAGGCTAACTCTTACAGTGACAAAGATAAAGGCCAAAAACTGTTGAAGATCTCTCCTTTCTACCCCTTGTCCTGAGCACTCAGTGGCTAAACATAAAAGGTCTCTTCATTCCTTCTCAACATCCTCAACTGAGCCACCAAAATCCATTTCCTAGAAAGACTCTGATACGAATTATTCATACTGTATTGTGAATTTACATTATAGTATTATCATCCCTGAGAATACTCGACCCTTGAGTTCCACCTGTAATGTCAGAAGTACTGTTTAAGGGATTTGTGGCATCAGAGAAAGGCTGTGCTAGATTTCCAGAGGGACTCCCACAATCACTGCAAGTACAGTACAATGGAAAGCTAGTTGTGTCAGCACTGGTGTTGAAATAGAGGTTCTTTATATCCTTTGGTCAAGACATATTTATTCAGTATCTTCCATGTGTCAAGCACTTCTTTATATCCCATGGATACAGAAATGAATCAAGTGTGCAGTCCAGTTAAGATGACAAGCATGGGAACACACGATCATTATGCCATGTAAAAATGCTGTAAGAGAGGCAGGTGCAAAATGCCTTGCAAGTACAGGAGAAAGCCTGATTCACTCAACAACAGGTATTTATTAAGATCCAAAGTGATTAGCATTATTCTAGGCACTAAATTTGTACATAAAAATATAAGTTATAAAATGAAAATATTCCAGCATTGGCTAGACATTTTTTTCCTACAGTTACAGCAATCTTTGTGTTGCTTCAATCAGCAGTTTTGAAATGTTGAAGAAAAGTGCCATCTAATTACCATGCCAGTTTAGGCAACTCTAAGAACTCCAATGTTAAGAAAATGGGAAGGTAAAAGAAAAAAGGTGTATTTTATTGTTCAATATAATTCTGGTGATGTCTCCCAGAATAAACAACCATCTCTACTCAAAACAACATGCTTATATAAATACACACACACACACACACACACACATATATATATATATAAGCTCTAGTTTCTATAATGTCTTATTTTATTGATATCAGGAGTCACAATATAACACAGATATCTTCAGGATGTGAGAAAGAATTTCTTCTCGCAAGCCACTTGAAAAAAAAAAAAGGATCAAATAACTAGCACTAAGTTTAGGTTCTGCCTTCAAAAACAACAATAATCTTGTCTCTTGAAACTTTGAATATTTAAGTCCTAACTCCCAATACTTCAGAATGTGACTAGTTGTAGATCTAGCCATTTCAATAGGTGATAAAGGAAAAATGAATCTCCAAGGTANATATATATATATATAAGCTCTAGTTTCTATAATGTCTTATTTTATTGATATCAGGAGTCACAATATAACACAGATATCTTCAGGATGTGAGAAAGAATTTCTTCTCGCAAGCCACTTGAAAAAAAAAAAAGGATCAAATAACTAGCACTAAGTTTAGGTTCTGCCTTCAAAAACAACAATAATCTTGTCTCTTGAAACTTTGAATATTTAAGTCCTAACTCCCAATACTTCAGAATGTGACTAGTTGTAGATAGAGCCATTTCAATAGGTGATAAAGGAAAAATGAATCTCCAAGGTAGAGCCTCATCCATTCTGATGGGCGTCCTTATAAGGAGAACTTTGAACACAAGCACCAGGGGTACACATGCACTGGAGAAGACCCCATGAAGACACGCTATGAAGCCCTGTCTGCAAGTCAAGGGGACAGGCCTCAGAAGAAACCAAATCTGCTGACACCCGGACCTTAAGACCTCAAGTCTCCAAACCTGTGAGGAAATAAACTTCAGTTGTTTAAACATTCAGTCTGTGATATTTTGTTAAAGCAGCATTAGCAAGTTAATCCATAGATCATCCTATCAATGTGCAAACTTTAAGAAGTGTTAAAAAGTATGGCAAAAACTACTACAATATTGTAATTAGCCCCAATTAAAATAAATTAATTAAATTTTAAAAAAGAGAGATCGTTTTTGGATAATGTTCTCCAAAACAGATTGTTCTAATCTCAAGTCACCCCCACTATGGTCTAGTTACAAGGTGGCAGAGATAACAGTCTCTGAGGGGTCTCTAAAATGTGCTAACGATTTCTTTAAGTATCTGTTAAAGCCTAAGACTGAACATTCTTTGGTTTAAGCCTTCACTACTTAAGTTATTGGTTCTCCATAAGGTTATCAGATGATTTCCTGAGAGTGGATTAATAGGACAAGACCTGAAGGAAAGAAGTGGAAAGCCACATACCAATCACCATATGTGATTGATGGGTAAAGGCCCAAAATGGCAAGAAAAAGAGATGGGTAAAGGCTACAAGATAAATTGTGGCAACCCAACAGTTTTCAACGAGACCAACATTGTTTGTGAATAAATAACATGTGTAAGCTTTAAACTGAGTACTATTTTTCTCACACTGTTATCACAATCCTAACCTACTGAATGTTTTCCTACTCTTTACCCCTCTCAATATGTCACTTTTTTTTTTAAAGTTCCTCTTCTACATTGTCTTTTAAGTGTAAATAAGGATATGAATGCTGATTTTCGGTTGGGAAAACCTAGAACAGATTCTCAGAAGACCCTAAACATAGTTATTATTCTTACCAAACACCTTAATGATTACAAAGAACAGCAAATCCACCATTAACACAGTAAGCTCTAGAATTCCGGTGGGCTTCTAAGCATAGAAATATGAAACATTTCAGAATTAGTTTTTTTCCTCTCAGTTGTATCATCTGTTGTTTTAGCCAAGAAAGTTAAAGTAATTTGTCTCTAAAACAACCAGAGAAAGAATCATTATGAACATTGCAAAAAGATCTGTATCATAGTGTAAGTGCTTACATATTCTAGAATAAAGCTTAACTGGGAATTATTTGTAGCCATAATTTCAGATAAGAAAGGGAAAACAAAATACAGTGAAAATATTCCCAGCTAAGACTTGGAACCATGAATACAGACTACAGAATAAACAGAATTAACCTGAAAGTCACCTTTGAATTTAGCTACAAACAGATCAGAAAATTCATTAATTTGAGCTTAGCAAAGGTAAGACTGACTCAGTTTAATGATTACTTTCATCTACTCTATATCAATAAACTTTCATCCATTGTATATCAATAAACTTTTATGCACTGTTTATCAATAAACTGTCAGCCAAGTTAAGAATGATCACTTTCTCCATTATACTGACTTTCTATCATCAAATTTCTTATCATGTAAGTTCCAAGAGAAACCTAGAAAAATATATTTTACCCTAGCTTTATTTATGCCTAGTTAATCCAATTGACTGTCTTTGCCAGGATGATCTGGGAATTATTCTTAGCCGTTCATCTCTGCTCTTTAAGAAAATTACCTTGTCAGTTATCCAAATATTACCATCTCTTATTTATTCCTATAATTTAATTTGGACACAATCTCAATGACAAACTATATTTGAAACATTTTGGTACCCCCACAGGTGGTCCCTGGAACTGCCCACATATAGTGTGCCAACCCAACCACAGCTGATTTTACAAGTAGCATACCTCTGACCCTAGCAAACCAACTACATTCTCACCAAGTAATATTAGAACCAGGAGACAGTAAATAGCTTAATTAGACCAACAAAGAATTCTCCTAGTTAGATTAATTTGATTATCAAGTACAAAGAAGCAGAGAAATTCAGTCTTCAGTGGTAAGACAGACAAAGCAGGTCCATCAGGGCAAAGACAGAAAGGGAGAAGGCAAGGAAGAAAAAGAGCAAGACCCAGTGAGAAAAAATAGCTGCCTAACTTATGGATAGCTCCCTTGTTCCTGGTTTGGGGCTATCTAGAAACACATCTGTTCTTTGAGTTTTCTGCAATCCCCCTGCAGCTTTAAAATAAAATTCCACCTAAAATAGATGTTAAACATAGATTACAGAAATCCATAAAAGTTCTCAGTGACATTCAAAGGCTCCCTTTCTCTCAGGCACTAAAGTCCTATTCATAGTGTTCTGATTTCCCCCTTAGATATTTCCATCCATACACCCTAGGATATATTGCTCAGTTCTCATTTCCTCTGTTAAAGCAAACCCCCATTCACAAACACATGCAGTTTAATGGGATTTCAAACCAACTTTATCTGTCTCAAGGGCATTTACATTCTAAATGTATGATTTGTCTCAAATACACACACACAAACACACACTTGGAGCTGTGAGAAAAGTGGGCTCTAATTAGTTCCTTTGCATTGCTATGTAAGGTTGCTTACCCCACCCACACAGAAAGTTAGGACTGCCAAAATCACTTGAAAACCAAAAGCATATGGATGGTGTTTATTTTCAATTATAATTAATATGAAAATTAATTTTCCTATTTGGGAACATTAATTGTAAATATGATGCCAATAAGAACTCAGAAAATTTGTAATCAGAAAATAAAAGATTCCTGGGAATCATGTAGGTTGGCTGTGTGTACTTAGTCAATCAGTTATGTCTGACTCTCTGTGACACCACAGACTGTAGCCTGTCAGGCTCCTCTGTCCATGGGGTTCTCCAGGCAAGAATACTGGAGTGGGCTGCCAGGCCCTCCTCTAGGGGATCATCCCAACCCTGGGATTGAAGCCAGGTCTCCAGCATTGCAGGCAGATTCTTTACCTGCACCTGGGAAGGTCTGAGCCACCAGGGAAGTCCATAGGTAGGCTCCTACCCTGAAATATGTTTTTCATGTAATGAAATGTTATTTAAAAATTTCACAGACCAGTTACTATTTACATGATGCACAGTTTTATCAAATAAAGATTATGTTATCTTTAGCACAAAGAACTGGCTATGTTATCCTGAGCAAGCCACCATATTGGCATTGCTTTACATCTCATTGTTCTCACTTGTAAAGTGGGTATAATAATTGGTACCTACCTCATTTGATATAAAGATTAAATGTGATAATGTAAGTTGCATAAAAGAGTTGCTTGTCTATAGTAAGTAGTAAGTGTGAACTATCATTATTAAACATTCTCAAGGTATTGTAATACAAACACACTGGAAGTATTGTTCTAATTCCATTTGGACATATAAAAATAAATCTTGTTAACCTCTTTTAAAATCTTTTTGCTATTAAATTTTTAAAAGGTCATTTTAAGCATCCAATAACACAGGAAACAATGACTCCTGAGACTAATTCTGAACCTAATCCAGCTTTGCACTGATTCTGAATCTTCTTAAGGTCCAAAGACCAGTTTCCAAAATGGTCAAGTCTTTCTTAAATTTGTATGTATTTAAAACATAGTTTTAATTCAGTGACAAAGCTATTAATGAAATAAACCTATATTTTATCCAGATGAATACTTTCAATATTTTTCCAAAGTGTATTTGAGGAAATGGTAGGGCTAATGTGCAGGAAATGAGTATAATATGGCATAATAAATGCTATATCTGTTAAACAGCAATATTAATGCCAGACCAGGTTCAAATTCAATAAAATTCAACTCATAGAAAACCTTTTGTGAGCAGTTATTAGTTAAAATGAATTATTTATATTATTCTAGTAAATTGCCAAATGGCTAGAATAAAACTATCCAAACAATACTTAAACTTAATAGAATGAGATGTCACAATACAAATATAGAAAAATAGTTTATTTCAAATGAACTTATATCCTTCACATTCTTATGAAACATCAGGTGAAGATATTTTAGTAATACAATTATTAATGGTATTTTATTTCCTGCTTGAAGATCAAATTATCAATTTGCTGATCCTTGTCAACTATATGCCTGTCTTTTCTCATATTAACATCATAAACTATACATATTTGGTACCCAGATTTATGTTTGGTGCCTAGACAGAATCCGGTAATGGTGATTTCCTATCTGATTTGCTGGCTTTAAAACTGAGCTGCGATATCTGTCAGTAGAGAGCTATAGTCTAGTTCCACTGACATTCCCTCCCTTCTTTGGTCTGCAAATTCAGCTGTGAACTTATGGAATCACCAAAGACTAGGTTACAGGAGGTAAAATTTAGAGTAAAAGCTGATCACCCCTCCACATGATTAACTACACTAAGCATGCAAGCTTTGTTTTCTAAGTTGTATATTTACATAAATTTATATATCTATATTTACTTATATTTGTATATTTATATTTATTTACATTCATTATTTGGCTCCCAGGTGGTTCAGTGTTAAGAACCTGCCTGCAAAGGCAGGAGACATAAGGAACAGGGGTTCGATCCCTGGGTCAGGAAGATTCCCCTAGAGGAGGGCAGGGCAACCCACTCTGGTACACTTGCCTGGAGAATCCCATGGACAGAGGACTGTGGTGGGCCACAGTCTATAGGGTCGCAAAGAGTTGGATACAACCAAAGCGATTTAGCATGCACATGGGCACATTCTTTATATTTAAATGCACTAAATGATATGAGAAATTGTTCTTTTTTTTTTTTTTTTGTATTTATTTATTTTTTTACACGAACTCCCAAACATGAACCCCCCTCCCACCTCCCACCCCACATCTTCCCTCCAGATCATCCCCATACACCAGCCCCAAGCATCCTGCATCCTGCATTGAACATAGACTGGCAATTCATTTCTTACATGATAGTATACATATTTCAATGCTATTCTCCCAAATCATCCCTCCCTCTCCCTCTCCCTCTCCTTCTCCCTCAGAGTCCATAAGTCCGCTCTACACATCTGTATCTCTTTTGCTGTCTTGCATACAGGGTCCTCATTACCATCTTTCTAAATTCCATATATATGTGTTAGTATACTGTATTGGTGNTGTCTCTTTTGCTGTCTTGCATACAGGGTCCTCATTACCATCTTTCTAAATTCCATATATATATGTTAGTATACTGTATTGGTGTTTTTCTTTCTGGCCTACTTCACTCTGTATAATCGGTTCCAGTTTCATCCATCTTATTAGAACTGATTCAAATGTATTCTTTTTAATGGCTGAGTAATACTCCATTGTGTCAAATATACATTTTGTTCAAGATATTACTGCACATTATACACTGGACAAGTTACAATGTAAATTTAAATTATTTTGCTATATTATTAGTTATGGCTTACACTGCTTTTTTTTTTTAACCTTGAAATAGGCTAGATTATTTAGTTTGACAATACTTCCTTTACGTTGAGATTAAATTAAGAAAGCTAAGAGAAAAATTAAATAGCTTGTTAGGGAGGAAAATATCAGAAAATTGCTTAGAAAATAGAGGAAGTATACAAATTTGTATGTCCTCAGGTATTATCATAGCTTCCTGGGTAGCTCAGTGGTGAAGAATCCACCTGCCAATGCAGGATCCGCAGGTCTGATCCCTGGGTCAGGAAGATCCCCTGAAGAAGGAAATGGCAACCCATTCCAGTATTCTTGCCTGGGGAATCCCATTGACAGAGGAGCCTGGCAGACTAGTTCACAGGGTCTCAAAGAGTCAGACACAACTGAGCAACTGAGCATACAAGTGAAAAAAAAAATCATAATAATATCACACTGTCTACACACATAGTCTTTCAACTTATTAATCAATCATTAGTGTATACTACATGCCTAACAGAAAGAGAACAAAATAAACACTTTTAACACAATATATGTATAAGTATTTTTAAATATTTCAACATTATAATATATAGCACATGACAGATAAGTATAATGATGCCACCATTAGGTTCAAATAAGCCATGCAAAATAAAATATATGTTTATAAATGATATTTTGTATTATATCCCTATTCCAGTGAGTATTCATCAATAATTTCAATATTTCTCTCTTAAAGTAATATACCAGTAGATGTATTTTTAAGATTTTATTTTTTCAGAGCTGTTTCAGTTTCACAGCCAACTGCTGGAAACTTTTCTGTCCTTTTCTTTCACCAAATTTTTCAAAGTTTTTCTTTCAGGGTCCCTGCTAAGTCAAACAGCCTACAGCTTATCAATCACTGTAAATTTAGAAATTCATATCTTAGCCAAATTTCCTTCCTAGAAAGTTACATATTCAGATATATTATATATATATATATACATTTATATACACATATACATAAATATATACATATGGTCTTCCCTGTTGGCTCCACAAGTAAAGAATCCTCCTGCAATGCGGGAGACATAGGTGACATAGGTTCTATCCCTGAGTCAGGAATATCCCAGGATAAGGAAATGGCAACCCACTCAGTTTTCTTGCTTGAGCAATCACATGAACAGAGGAGCCTGGTTGGCTATAGCCCACGAGGTCACAAAGAGTCAGACAGGACTGAGCACACAGCACACACACCCACAATTATGATACGTAATTGTTGGATATACTCTCTGAAGTCACACCCACTGAAAGAATTCCTGGTAACCACGGCTACCCAGCATGAAGTTGTAAATACAACAAATTTTAATGAAAAGACTGTTTGCAGAGGTGTGAGAAGAGTTAAGGGAGACAACAAATGATGGTGAAACACTCAGGAGTTAGCCACAGTGGAATTATATTACAATTAGAAGGTTTTATTATAAGAATCTGGTGAGAGCTGTGGCTGAGAGTGTAAAAGACAGTCAAAAGATCAGTGGCTGTCCGGGACTGCAGGCGATATATCCAATGAGGATATACCTGTTTATAGCCTCTCTACAGTCCTTTCTGTTGGCAAACTCCAGGCAGTCTCTCTTCCCCTCTCCCTCTCGCCTTGATGGTCTTCTTCTTATTCTCCTTTTCCTTCTTCTTCTCCCCAAAATTAGAGGTCGTGTTTACAGATCAACAGCTCAATGAAGTGTCTAAAATCATGTGTGTAGGTGGTAATGAGAGCAATGATATCCTAAGTCATTAATATTCTCTTGGTGTTTATTTGTTTAGTTTGGCAACTTGTAAAAACTAAAAACTGTTATCTTTAAAAAAAAACTCTCCCTCTCGCCTTGATGGTCTTCTTCTTATTCTCCTTTTCCTTCTTCTTCTCCCCAAAATTAGAGGTCGTGTTTACAGATCAACAGCTCAATGAAGTGTCTAAAATCATGTGTGTAGGTGGTAATGAGAGCAATGATATCCTAAGTCATTAATATTCTCTTGGTGTTTATTTGTTTAGTTTGGCAACTTGTAAAAACTAAAAACTGTTATCTTTAAAAAAAATAGTTAAGTCAAAAGTAGTAAATGACTGAGGTGTGTGAGAAACAGTGTATCAAGGAAAGCAAGTCTGTATAATCCCAGCCAATTCAACCCTGCAGGCAAGTGATATTGGTACATTCTACCAGAATGTAGATATATTCTGTCATGCAACAATTCTGTATCTTGAAGCTCTGTGTTGTTTTACACAAGTGCAGAGCAAGGTACTACATCGTATGGTTTATAGTCTTCAGAGGGAGCACAGTTGTGTACTTCTGAAAGATGTGTCACGATTCTGACATTTCAGCCAGTCCCCACACCCAGAAATATATTTGGTGTCAAAAGTCCACCTGTCCTGCGGGTCACTTCTGAGCGATGCCAAGTTGCTGGGAGAACAGCAGCTATGTGAGTGGGCA
This sequence comes from Oreotragus oreotragus, assembly GCA_006410675.1. NCBI lineage: Eukaryota > Metazoa > Chordata > Mammalia > Artiodactyla > Bovidae > Oreotragus > Oreotragus oreotragus. The sequence goes on from SJYX01010694.1 coordinate 141,772, forward strand.
TTCATGCTGATGCGTATGGTGTTTACAAACTGCAATTCAAACTAAGAAGCCAGACGAATTTTGCTTGTAAATATTTGCAATCTGTTACTTAGATAATTGCTTCATCCACATTGGGGTATATTTTTAAGCTTCTAACAACGCAGACAGGCTCACTTGCCATAGTGCAGTGAGAGATGTTTATTTAATACCAGTACTCAATGTAACAAAACACTCACTATATTATCTTAACTTATTTGAAAGAACAAAGCCATGAGTTTATAACACATCTTTTGTATCTTTAAGCATGATGAATACTGGTTTGGTGGTTTTATTTCTTATGGTGTATCTTCCTGATTTTCTTTGAAATTCTGGATTTAAAAACAAGCTAGAAATGTCTCTCCTCTTTACCATCAAGAAGAACTTGAGTAGAATTGGAATTCTTTAGTTCTTAAGCATTTCCTAGTATTTACCAGTCAAGTCATCTGAGCCTGTCATTATCTTTATAGTTAATTTGTAACTACAAATACACATTTTAAATAAGTATGTTGATACAGTTTCTGTATTTCCCCGTTAGTCAGCTTAGTAGTTTGTGTTACATAAGGAGGTGTTTTTTTTTTTTTTTTTTCCATTTTGTGTAATGACCAATTTATGGGCATAAATTGAAGAATTTTCATTAAACATTGTGTACACCACCACACTATGTCTCAGTTCAGTTCAGTTCAGTTGCTCAGTTGTATCTGACTCTTTGCAATACGTGCCAGGACACCCTGTCCAACACTAACTCCTGGAGTTTACCCAAACTCAAGTCCATTGAGTCGGTGATGCCATCCAACCATCTCATCCTGTGCTGTCCCCTTCTCCTCCTGCCTTCAATCTTTCCCAGCATCAGGGTCTTTTCAAATGAGTCAGCTCTTTGTGTCAGGTGGCCACAGGATTGGAGTTTCAGCTTCAACTTCAGGCCTTCCAGTGAACATACAGGACTGATTTCCTTTAGAATGGACTGGCTGGATCTCCTTGCAGTCCAGGGAACTCTCAAGAGCCTTCTCCAACACTACAGTTCAAAAGTATCAATTCTTTGGCGCTCAGCTTTCTTTATAGTCCAACTCTCACATCCAAACATGACTACTGGAAAAACCATAGCTTTGACTAGATGGTCCTTTGTTGACAAAGTAATGTCTCTGCTTTTTAATATGCTGTCTTTTCTTTCAAGGAGTAAGCGTCTTTTAATTTCATGGCTGCAGTCACCATCTGCAGCGATTTTGGAGCCCAAAAAAATAAAGTCTGCCACTGTTTACATGGTTTCTCCATCTATTTGCCATGACTTGATGGGACCAGATGCCATGATCTTAATTTCATGAATGTTGAGCTTTAAGCCAACTTTTAGGCTCTCCTCTTTCACTTTCATCAAGAGGTTCTTTAGTTCTTCACTTTCTGCCACAAGGGTGGTGTCATCTGCATATCTGAGGTTACTGATATTTCTACCGGCAATTTTGATTCCAGCTGTGCTTCATCCAGTGCAGTGTTTCTCATGAAACACTTTGCATTTAAGTTAAATAAGGACAGTGACAATATACAGCCTTGACGTGCTCCTTTTCCTATTTGGAACCAGTCTGTTGTTTCATGTCCAGTTCTAACTGTTGCTTCCTGACCTGCATACAGATTTCTCAAGAGGCAGGTCAGATGGTCTGGTATTGCCATCTCTTTCAGAATTTCCCACAGTCTATTGTGATCCACACAGTCAAAGGCTTTGGAATAGTCCATAAAGCAGAAGTAGATGTTTTACTGGAACTCTCTTGCTTTCTTGATGATCCAGAGGATGTTGGGAATTTGATTTCTGGTTCCTCTGCTTATTCTAAACCCAGCTTGAACAGCTATAAGTTCACGTTCACATATTGCTGAAGCCTGGCTTAGAGAGTTTTAAGCATTACTTTACTAGCTTGTGAGATGAGTGCAAATGTGTAGTAGTTTGAACATTCTTTGGCATTGCTTTTCTTTGGGACTGGAATGAAAACTGACCTTTTCCAGTCCTGTGCTGCTGACTTTTCCAAATTCCAACTAGTCCATTCTGAAGGAGGTCAACCCTGGGATTTCTTTGGAAGGAATGATGCTAAAGCTGAAACTCCAGTACTTTGGCCACCTCATGAAAAGAGTTGATTCATTGGAAAAGACTTCTAATGCTGGGAGGGATTGGGGGCAGGAGGACAAGGGGACGACAGAGGATGGGATGGCTGGATGGCATCACTGACTCGATGGACGTGAGACTGGGTGAGCTCCGGGAGTTGGTGATGGACGGGGAGGCCTGGCGTGCTGCGATTCATGGGGTGGCAAAGAGTCAGACACAACTGAGTGACTGAACTGAACTGAACTGAGTGCAGCACTTTAACAGCATCATCTTTTAGGATTTGAAATAGCTCAACTAGAATTCCATCACTTCCACTATCTTTGTAGTGATGCTTCCTAAGTCCCACTTAACTTCACATTCCAAGATGTCTGGCTCTTATCTAGAGACACTATGTCTAAAATAGGTCAAAAATTTAAGTTCATAAATTCTGATTTTCAAAGTTGTAACAATATTGGACTCATAATCACTGTGGTGCTATAGATTAACTACAGCAATAGGAGCTTACTTGTCAGATAAAATGACTATGCCAATGACTGAGCTGAAATTAAGTACTGAGTTGGCCAAGTAACTCATTTGGATTTTTCTGTGCCGTCTTACAGAAACATCCAACCAACTTTTTGGCCAACCCAATGTTATACAGAAATGGCAGTGCATGTTGCTTCCACAATATAAGCTGACTACTTTAAACATACTAAGCAGAGAATACAGTCAGGGTGCAACCAAGGCAAGTATGAGGAGACCCTAGTTAAACTAGAGAAAAAGGAGGCTGTGCCACCCAATATAGGTTTCTTCACTTTCACAAAAGATGCATTTGAGCAAACTCTGGGAGATGAGGGGAGAACAGAGGAACCTGATGTGCTGAAGTCTCTGGGGTCGCAGAGCTGGACACAACTTCGTAACTGAACAGCAACAGCAAAACTTACACAAAGAATGCAATTTTGTCTCACTAGTTTCATCTTTTCAATAGGTTCAACTTAAAAACTAGACAATATATAACAAAGGTAACTTCATTGCCCACCAAAAATCAGTGTTTTAACTTTTTCTCATTCTTTCCTTTCCATTATTGATATTTTTTTCCTCTCAGAGGAGTTCAATACAAGTATATAGTGTCTAAGTAATGTTAAACAGTTTCGTACCTCTTTGTAAAGCATTCCATTTTAAATAGTGATGTAAGTGGCCTGAGTTATTTATAAATTTTCTAATCTCTTATTAAAGGAAATAGGTTGGCTGTTTAGCTAAGCCTCCAGAGATCCCTAATGCATAGGGTCTTCCCTGAGGACTGCATTGAATTGTCTTTCTTTTGTTTCATCTTGAAAAGCCTTCTTTCAAGTGGCTGTTTGGGGCCCTGTGATCCTGATTCTCTCTGTCATTAATCAATTTTGAGCAGTGCTACTGGGAAAACTTTGAGTGTATTATGCTTCCCAATGTGTAGCATACCTTCTCTGAATATAAATTAATTGAGAAATATCCACCCCACTGTCACAGTCACATTGTTTTTTAAGAGGAGCCCCCCACCCCACCCCCTCTGGAGAGCTGGCGGTGTTCCAAGAAACCGTGGCTTTGGATTACCTGAGTAAAAGCTACTGCCGGAAATGAAGCACAGAAATTCTATCAGGGGCATTATCCTCAGAGCAGTCCATCACATCGCATGTTGTTTCTGCTCTATGCTAACTAATGTATATCTAATTCTAACCCAGTAGACACCATATTTGTGCTTAAGCAGTGTGAGTTGATCATTATAAGAAATCCACTTTCATGAAGCTTAGAGGTTCTAGGCAGTATAAGTTATCCAGGGAACAATTTTTTACTCTCCATGTTACAAATTAAAGGGTGCATTTTTCTATTAAATTGAATTTTCTAAGCGAGGATAAGAACTGTGCTCTCAACAAGCAGCCATGGATGAATATTGTTTAGTCACTAAGTCCTGTCTAACTCTTTGTGACCCCATGGACTGTAGCCCATTAAGCTCCTCTATCTATGGAATTTTCCAGGCAAGAACACTGGAGAAGGTTGCAAAGAAGTTGGACATGACTGAGTGCACCTGCACCCACACATGCACATGCATATGTATATAAATGCATTTATATATGATAAACATATAATATAGAATATTTTTGGTATATAGTATATATTATGTGCTGTGCTGTGCTTAGTCGCTCAGTTGTATCTGACTCTTTGTGACTGCATGAACTGTAGCTGCCAGGGTCCTCCATCCATGGGATTCTCCAGGCAAGAATTCTGGAGTGGGTAGCCATTTCCTTCTGAGAGGATCTCCCCAAACCCAGATCTCCTGCATTGCAGGTAGATTCTTTACTGTTTGAGCCACCAGGGAAGCCTCCTAATCCCATGGAGCCATATTAAGTTACAGAATACTCTAATTTTGATGTTAGTCGCTATTATACTCAAGAAATATCTTAGCAACTTTTACTTGGGAATGCATAGGAGTAGTTTTTTTTTTTTTTTTTTCAGCAGAATGGAACACTAAAAGCAACTTGATATAAATAAAACTGATTTAATGCATCATTGTGCTCAAAAGAAAAAAAAAAAGTATTAAAATCAGCCTACTCAACCCCTCTTCCCCCAAACAAGAGAGTAGACAGAAGTGATGTATATGAAGATACTGGCTGAGAGAAATAAGTAAACTTGAGAGACCCCAGTGTCTGGTAGCAGATGCCTTTATCAGCATTGCATCTCTTCAGGAGCCCTGGGCCAGAAGCAAAGTGGAAGAGCACCCTGAGTCTCACACTTTAATCCAGGGATGCTCAACAGGTGCAAAGGTCTCACTGTTCAACTCAAACTTCCCAATGGAAGACTTAAGTTGTCTCTCATTGGAATTAGCCTAATGAGTCCCCACAATAAAAGTACAGATATGAACTCATTACTAACAATTGCCAAATAAGAAACAAGTAGTTATGAATAGACTCACAGAAAATAAAAAAGAACACATTTAGAACCTTAGGACTTTTATACTCTGGAATATAGAAAATATATTTAAAGTAAGTGTACACAAATGTTTACAGAGAAAAAGATGGGACTCATTAAGATGATCATGCAACAGGGAACTATTGAGATGTTTATGACAATGTAACGCCCAACTTTTTATAAGCTAAAAGTACATTAATATATAATAAGGTAAATTTTAAATTAATGGTAAATTAATGGTAAAGTAGCATATAAAGTACGGCTGAAGAGAGAATTACTGAACCCTGGGGTAAATTGGAAACCCATTCTGCAGTTAGACATGTGGCCCTCTATTAAAGCAGCTTGGTTCAGTTTGTCATTTTAGGATATCAGACTTACATGTTTGTGGTCATCTGCTATGCATCAACAGAAAATTAATACAGGCTATTAGCTGACTGTATGCTTAGTCACTCAGTCATGTCTGACTCTTTGCAACCCCATGGACTGTAGCCCACCAGGCTCTTCTGTCTATGGAATTTTTCAGGCAAGAACACTGGGATGGATTGCCATTTCCTACTCCAGGGGATCTTCCCAGCCCAGGGACTGAACCCACATCTCTTGTGTGTCCTGCATTGCAAGGCAAATTCTTTACCACTGCACTACATGGGAAGCCCACGTTTACATTATAGGATAACTGTAAAATGTCAAACATAAGAGAAGCAACTTAAAAGCTGGCAGAGAGTAAAACCACGTCTATAGATAACACTGATGTTGGACATTTTATTAGCAATAAATGGAAACATAAAGAGTGTGAATAATAGCTTCAAATTGCCCAACAGGAAATAATTTGCAACTTAGAGCTGCACATGGCACAACTCTCTAACAAGAATGAAACAAGCATCTCCAGGTTAACTGGAGTCAAAGATAATTTTTAAACAGCAAACTTCTCCTTAAATAAAATTTAAAAAATAATAATAATAATATTCATGGAGGGAAAGTAACTTCGTGATAATTTAAAAAAAAAAAGAATACATGGAAGAAGCTAAATGATCTCAGCAGTGTGATCTGAAATAGGAAAAAAAAAAGATGAACAAAAATTTGATAAAGATAAATATAAACTGCTGCTGCTGCTAAGTCGCCTCAGTCTTGTCTGACTCTGTGCGACCCCGTAGACGGCAGCCCACCAGGCTCCGCCGTCCCTGGGATTCTCCAGGCAAGAACACTGGAGTGGGTTGCCAATTCCTTCTCCAATGCATGAAAGTGAAAAGTGAAAGTGAAGTCGCTCAGTCGTGTCTGACTCTTCGCGACCCCATGGACTGCAGCCCACCAGGCTCCTCCATCCGTGGGATTTTCCAGGCAAGAGTACTGGAGTGGGGTGCCATTGCCTTCTCTGTAAATATAAACAAACATTATGAATAAAATAACATGAATAATGTCTAACTGATATGATTTTAAAAATGAACAAAACTAACCTGAATTGTCCATGTTTCCCTGAGGAAGAGTTTGAGCAAAGAGGAAACTCATCTTAAAGGCAAATATGAGAGAGATGGTTAATATTTAGTGAATGTCTGACATGTACCAGACACTGTGCATACCTTTTACAAGTTTTATTCAATACTCAAAGCAGCCCTGTGCATGTACTATTAATAGTATTCCCATTTTGAAATAGAAGAAAGCAAGGCATAGAAAGTAGAGTTAGAGTCCAAAATGGGCAGACAGGTCACAGTAACTATACTTTGACCCCTAAATGCCGTCACATCTCAGATGTTTTTAAGTGGTCATCTATAAATTGGCACTTGCCATTGGTATTGCCATCTACCTCTACAAGGATTAAATCATATGGTGCTGAAGCTGTCAATTTTCAACAGTCCCTGAAAGAAGTTCAAGGCAGAGAGCAGAAAAGAGTCACTCTGTGCTCTCGTTAGATATTTTCAGGAGATGATTTTATGAGCACAGTTATTGCATATCCTTGTATCTAGATAAGCACTAAAACCCTTCGTGGTGGCTTCTATTCCTTGTGACTAGTGGCAAACTTCTCAAAAAAAAAAAAAATATGTGCTTGGTCACATGCACTCCTTCTTTGCCAAAATTACATAGATACTGACTTTTGGTCCTGTCTCTTTGCAACAGTTTCTCAGAGCTATCTGAAACACTGTATCCCAGGCTATATTGCTCATTTTGCCCCCAATAAAACTTAACTCACAACTTTTACTTTGTGTATTTTTTTTTTAAACTGACAGGTAACTTGAAGCATTATATAAGGACTTTCTTATCTTTTATGGCCAGAGGAGGCGGGGTGGAATACTCCTAACAAAAGTATTGATAGAAGAAATGGAAATAAAATAAATAAATACAAAAAATAAATAAATAAATAAAAAAGAAAAAAAATTATCAACTATATGTAAACCAGTCATTTAATTTTTAAAGCATTTAGATTATTAAATATTTACCTATACTAGACCAGACCAACTATCTGACAAATGTCAGCATAATAAACACCGTTAAGGGAATGGTCATGGTCTAATGGGAATGCATTTCAACTCTTTTATTCTGTATTTGGGTGACTCTGGGTCATTCTGAGTCTTTGACTTTTAAAAATGTTATAAATTGGGTGGATAAAATAAAAAGCTCCACCTATTAGCCACAGGATACAATGGGAGGTGGGAGGGGGGTTCATGTCTGGGAGTGCAGGTAAAAAATAAATAAATACAAAAAAAATAAAATAAAATAAAAAATATATACCTTCAAAAACTGAAAAAAAAAATAAAAGGTCAATATATAAAAAAAAAAAAGTAGAAAATAATATTAAAAAATAAGGATTAAAACCATGGGCGAACCCTCTGGGTCTGTCTCTTATACACATCTAGATGTGTATAAGAGACAGTCCTANAAAAAAATAAAATAAAATAAAAAATATATACCTTCAAAAACTGAAAAAAAAAATAAAAGGTCAATATATAAAAAAAAAAAAGTAGAAAATAATATTAAAAAATAAGGATTAAAACCATGGGCGAACCCTCTGGGTAGGATAATCATGTAAACTTCTTAAAGATGATCATGCTGTTTTACAGACACAGAAAAAAGCAGAAAGTATTTTTAATCTTTTGTTTTTACCCCATTACATAAAATCCCAAGGAAAATGGAAGCATCAAATTCATTATGATGTTCTAATTAAGAATGGTTTTGTCAAACATCTAATGCTGTTGCTGTTGCTAAGTAGTTTCAATCATGTCAGAGTCTGTGCGACCCCACAGAAGGCAGCCTACCAGGCTCCTCCATCCCTGGGATTCTCCAGGCAAGAATACTGGAGTGGGTTGCCATTTCCTTCTCCAATGCAGGAAAGTGAAGTCGCTCAGTCCTATCCGACTCTTCGCAACCCCATGGACTGCAGCCTACCAGGTTCCTCCATCCATGCAATTTTCCAGGCAAGAGTACTGGAGTGGGGTACCATTGCCTTCTCTGTAAAGGACATGCATCTCTACTTTTATATTCAGGGTAATGGCAGAGTTTACTTTTGAAATATGTAAGCTATTTATTTATTTTTATTTATTGTTCTGGTTTTCATTGACAGCACAACACCTGACAGCAGTCAATAAGAGAAGCACCATCTGCAGTGACTTTGGAAGCAATCATAAAACAGAATAAAAGTCAATCTGTTCTTATTATTACGGTATTATAACTGTGAGTCAGTGCCTCAGGACAATTTCAGTGATGGAGTGCTTGCCCCTGCCCAGGCAGGCCGCTCTTATCAACCTCACTGTCCACCTGCTTGCTCTGTGCACTCTTGAATCGCATAGCCCTACAAATATACTTGGATTTGGAAATCCTCAGGTCTCTCAGTTTTATGTCAACAGAACAGGAGCAGATTAAAATGTGTAATAACACTCGAATAACTTAGAAGTAAAATTATGATGCTACTGTTTACATCATGATTAAATAAAAACATACTGTTTCAGAACTAGAAGCTGTAGAATTAAAAAGAAACTATTAAGGTCCTATTGAATAAACCAGTCCACCAGTGGTGATGGTTTCTTATATTAAGTGTGCTTAATATATATTTTCTTATATTAACTGTGCAAAATAGCTAAATATTCAGATAACTGGAAATCCATATTATTCATTTTTATATATTTGCAGTGACAACTTCATTTCCAAAATGCAAGTATACACATTGTTATTTTACTGCAAAAGTTTGTTTGTACTTTCTAGCTACTTAGGATAATTTCAAGATCCTTTATTATCTTACGTTTTCAGAATACTTTGAAAGCTGGAATAAAACACTGAAGGCCTAGGGCACCCAGGCCTTGTCTAAGAAGGGATTTCGAGATGAAGAATTTGCATGGACATTGTAATTAAAATGCACCACATCATTTGAAGAGCAGCTGCAGAAAAATGTGCATGTCCCTTTAAATAGCTACTCTCAATTGTAAAAGGGATTTACAGAGGCTCTGATGCTGAATTTTCTTGTTCAGTCATTAAGTCATATCCGACTCTTTGTGACCCCTTGGATTGAAGCACACCAAGCTTCTCTGTTCTTCACTATCTCCCAAGTTTGCTCAAGCTCAAGTCCCCCAAGTCAATGATGCCATCTATCCATCTCATCCTCTGTTGCCCCATTCTCTTGCCTTCAATCTTTCCCAGCATCAGGGTCTTTTCCAATGAGTTGGCTCTTTCCATCAGGAGGCCAAAGTATCGGAGCTTCAGCTTCTTCGGTATCCGTGCTTCTGTTGCAAAGTCCTTCTGTTGAAAAGGTTCTAGGTCCTAATCAGACTTTCAAACCTGGGGATCCAACAAAGGGACTTAGAATGTCCAGGGAATCTGATTTTGAAGGTCAGTAGAATTTGATTACAGAACTTCCACAGGACTGGGGGAAACAGAGACTCTTGGAGAGTATGAACAAAACTTGTGAGCACCAAGACCCAGGGGAAAGAAGCAGTGATCCCCCAGGAGATGCTGAATTGGGCATTTCTAAATACCTGGCAGACTCTGGTGGTTTAACTTCTTCAACAGAAACAGAATTTACAATTGTCATAACCTATTGTTGGTGTAGAATGGCATTTGTCCTGCTAAATTTGGAGCATAAAGACCATTTTTATGGTTGTTAGATTTAAAAAGAATATTCAACTCAACTCTTCCTAGACCAAGACTGATGTCGGCATCTGTTTTCAATAAGAACAAGAGAAAATTATTCTTTATGGTTACTTAGTGACATTAAGTTGTTTTAGTATAAAAGAAAAAATTATAAAAGACAGCTATTTATTTTTCATCTATCACCTTCCTGGTCTAATGTAACTTCAATATATTGCTTTCTCCCTTAAATTCTATCTTATTAATCTACATTTATTTTCAAAAATATGTATCCAGTTTGCATTTCCTTTCATTTTCTTGCACAATGTTCTTATACTGAGATCCTTACAGCTTTTCCTGGGATGTTGGAAAATCAGAAAAGAGACATAACTGGATCTTAAACAAATTTAATTATACTCTTTTGTTTTCTCATCGAAATGAACTATAAGTAATCAAATAACATGAAAGGACACAACATCTCTGGTAGTTGGGAGGAAGTTTTAGTTTTAATATTTTTAAAAAGGATGAATTTTAATTTTACTTTTAATTGGAGAATAATTTCTTTACAATGCTGTGTTGGTTTCTGCCATCTATCAACACGAGTGAACCATAGGTATAGATATGTCCCCTCCCTCTGGAACATTCCTCCCACTTCTCACCCCATCCCACCCCTCTAGGTTGTCACCAAGACTGGATTTGAGCTCCCTGCATCATACAGTAAATTTCCACTGGCTATCATATTTTATACATGGTAATGTATATGTTTCAGTGCCACTCCCTTAATTCGTTCCACCTCACACCAGTCAGAAAGGACATCATCAAAAAATCTACAAACAATAAATGCCAGAAAGGGTGTGGAGGAAAAAGAATCCTCTTGCACTGTTAGTGGGAATGCAAATGGATACAACCACTATGGAGAAGAGTATGAAAATTCCTTAAAAACCTAGGAATAAAACTGACATATGACTCAAAATTCCACTACTGGGCATATACCCTGAGGAAACCACAACTGGCATAGACACATGTACCCCAATGTTCACCACAGCACTGTTTACAATAGCCAGGACATGGAAACAATCTTAACTCTCCATCCACAGATGAATGGGCCAAGAAGTTGTGACACATATACACAGTGGAATATTATTCAACCATTAAAAAGGTGAAATATTTTAAATTTATATAATCACAGTATTAACCTCCAAAATCTGTAATTTAATCTTTTTTTTTTTTAAACTTTATTTTACTTTACAGTACTGTATTGGTTTTGGCATACATTGACATGAGCAGACTTTTGTTTGCATTTTGTTTTGCTTTCCTGAGTTTTTCAACATATATTATTCTTTTTAGAGAAGATTCAGATTCATAAGAAAATTGAGAGAAAGGTACAAGATTTCTCTATATATTCTGCATCACTAAAAAAGCACAGCCTTCCTCATAATCAACATCCCCCACCTGAGTGGTACATATTTTGCAATTCATGAAGCTACAATGACCTACAATAGTCACTCAAAGTCCATAGATTTCCCATCATTCACTCTTAATTTTATATATTCCCTGGGTTCTGTCAAATATATAATGACTGATTCAAATATATACTTTTTATGGCTGGGCAATATTTCATTATATATATGTACTGTGACTTCTTTATCCATTCCTCTGTCCATGGACATCTCGATTGCATCATGTCCTTCAGTTCAGTTCAGTTCAGTTGCTCAGTCGTATCTGACTCTTTGCGACCCCAAGGACTGCAACATGCCAGGCTTCCCTGTCATCACAAACTCCTGGAACTTGCTCAGACTCATATCCATTGAGTTGGTGATGCTATCCGACCATCTCATCCTCTGTCATCCCATTCTTCTCCTGCCTTCAATCTTTCCCAGCATCAGGGTCCTTTATAAGGAGACAGTTCTTCACATTAGGTAGTCAAAATATTTTGGAGCTTCAGTTTCAGCTTCAGCATCAGTCCTTCCAATGAATATTCAGGACTCATCTCCTTTAGGATTAACTGGTTTTATCTCCCTGCTGTCCAAGAGACTCTCAAGAGATTTCTCCAACACCACAGTTCAAAAGCATTAATTATTTGGCCCTCAGTTTTCTTTATGGTCCAACTCTCACATCCTTACATGACTACTAGAAAAACCATAGCCTTGAATAGATGGACCTTTGTCGGTAAAGACTCTGCTTTTTAAAATGTTGTCTAGGTTAGTCATAGCTTTTCTTCCAAGAAGGAACTGTCTTTTAATTTCATGGCTGCAGTCATCATCTGCAGTGATTCTGGAGACAAAGAAGATAAAATCTCTCACTGTTTCATTGTTTTACAATCTATTTGCCATGAAGTGTTGGGGCCGGATGCCATCTTTGTTTTTTGAATGCTGAGTTTTAAGCAAGCTTTTTCCCTCTCATCTTTCACTTTCATCAAGAGGCTTTTTAGTTCCTCTTCACTTTCTGCCATAAAGGTGGTGTCATCTGCATATCTGAGGTTATTGATATTTCTCTGTGCAATCTTGATTCCAGCTTGTGCTTCATCCAGCCCAGCGTTTTTCATGATGTACTCTGCACTAAGTTAAATAAGCAGGGTGACAATATATAGCCTTGACATACTCCTTTCCTGATCTGGAACCAGTCTGTTGTTCCATGTCTGGTTCTAACTGTTGCATTTTACCTGCATACAGATTTCTCAGAAGGCAGATAAGGTGGTCTGGAATTTCCATCACTCATTATCAGAGAAATGCAAATCAAAACCACAATGAGGGATCATTTCATGCCAGTCAGAATGGCTGCGATCCAAAAGTCTACAAGCAATAAATGCTGGAGAGGATGTGGAGAAAAGGGAACCCTTTTACACTGTTGGTGGGAATGCAAACTAGTACAGCCACTATGGAGAACAGTGTGGA